>APFE031187805.1:0-111852 GCA_000404065.3 Pinus taeda
TAAATGAAGCAAGGGATGAATGGAAGAATGACGAAGAAGTGTGGGCACTTATTCGAAAGTTACAACAAGATTCCAATATGTCGGATACATTTAGCTAGAAAAATGATTCGTTATGGTACAAATATCGCTTATACCTTTGTAAGAATTCCCATCTAAAATAAAAAATTCTTATGGAATCGCACACTTCTCTGTTAGGAGGGCACTCGGGATTTTTAAAAACTTACCACGAGGTTAAGAAAGAATTTTTTGGGAGCGCCTTAAATCAGATATTCAAAAGTTTGTGGCGGAATGTTTGGTTTGCCTGCAAAATAAAGTTGAAACAATTAAGACAATGGGTCTATTACAACCATTATCCATTCCAAGCCAACTTTGGGAGGAGGTTTCAATGGATTTTATCACAAGTTTAGCCAAGTCTGAGGGAAAGAGTGTCATCATGGTGGTAGTTGAAAGACTTACCAAGTATGCACACTTTTGTGCATTATCACATCGATTTAAAGCCAGTACAGTTTCTAGTACATTTATGGAAACAATTCAAAAACTACATGGAAACCCAAAGATTATTGTAAGTGACAGAGATCCCATTTTCACCGGAAATTTTTGGACATAATTATTTTCTTGTCTTGGTACTCAGTTAGCTCATAGCTCATCTTATCATCCTCAAACTGATGGGAAAACTGAGATAGTAAACAAATGTTTGGAAGGATATATTCATTGCTTTGTATCTGATAAACAGACACAATGGGTCAAATGGTTGCCTTTGGTTGAATGGTGGTATAACACTTCCTTCCATACAGCAACAAAAATGACCCCGTTTATGGCACTTTATGGGTATCAGCCACCATCCATCACATCATATTTAATAGAAAATTCTAAGGTTCAAGTAGTGGAACATCGCATCGAACATCAACAACAAGCCCTCCAACTCTTAAAGGATAACCTCGTGTTGGCACAGAATAAAATGAAACAACAGGCAGATCAGCATCGCAGTGAAATAAGTTTTGATGTAGGTGATTGGGTATTCTTAAGGCTACAACCATATAAGCAAAGGTCCCTCAAGCAAGCTAAGAAGGATAATAAATTATCACCAAAGTATTATGGTCCGTACAAGGTGTTGCAAAAGATTGGTACTATGGCATACAAATTAGAGCTTCCTGCAGCTTCTCGATTGCAACCAGTTTTCCATGTTTCATGTTTAAAGAAGGTTATAGGTGACAAGCTCCCAATTCAGACAATATTGCCAGAACTTGATGAGGAAGGAAAAATTATATTGGAACCGGAAGAAGTCACAGAAACAAGAACTCGACAGCTATGAAATCGATCAATTTCAGAGTATCTTATTAAGTGGAAGAACTTATCTGTTGAAGATTCCACATGGAAGGATGAGAATTTTATAGAGAAGTATCCAAAACTACTCAAGCGTTGAGGACAACACTTTTTTGAAGGAGAGGGGCCTGTTGGGTCCCTATAATACTAGTGATTACCCCATTACTATTGAGTTATACCCCTTATTATATTGATGTACCCATGGAGTGCCCATATTGTTACTATTGTACCCCATAGAAGCCCATTATTTTTATTATTGTGCCCTTACATTATTATTGTTATGTAGGCTCTGATTATGTTATGATCCCTTAGACTCCTATATATAGAGAGGAGGTATTTTCATTTGTATGATCCAAGAATTGTTCATTTATGTAATGTAAAGGAGGTTGCCCCCTCGAAGAGGCTGAATTCTAAGGCATTGATCTCTCTTTTCTTAAGTTGGTTTCATAACATTCCTTTGTTGCTTTAAAGGAATCCCTAATAAAAGCATCATTAATGTATGCTCCTGATTATCAAAAAGACTTTAACCTGTATCTGGCTGCAGCCGATACAACCATAGCAATGGTTTTAGTTCAAGAAGATGATGGAATTGAACATCCAATATATTATTTAAGCCGAAACTTAAATAATACAGAAATGAAGTACTCCTACGTTGAAAAGCTGGCTCTCGCAGCTGTTCAAGTGATACAGAGATTTCAACACCATGTCCTCTTCAGAAAAACTACCATTTTATTAGATTGCAACCCCATGACTTATATATTGTCGCGACAGTGGCCAGGGGGAAAATATTCAAAATGGATAGCAATTTTACAAGAGTTTGATCTGGAATTCAAAAAATCCAAATCAAAGAAAGCCCTAATTTTCGCGGAGTTACTGTGTGATCTCCCATCATCATCCAACGATGCAACATCAGAAAAAGCAATCATGGATGAATATTTGATATCTTCAAGCAATCCGTGGTATGGAGATATAATAATCTATCTCCAAACCCAAACATATAGGTCTAATACCTCACGTTTAGAATAACGGCGAATTCGATACCAAGCAAAAGACTACGTGATCACCGATGATACGCTTTACTGTCATGGTATCGATACAGTTCTATGAAGGTTCCTCATCCATGAGGAGGCCAAAAAAGTCCTGAATGATTGTCATTCAGGTGTGTGTGGGGGGCATCAATCTAGTTATGCTACAGCTCAAAAGATTTTATGAGCAGGATACTTCTGGCCAACAATGTTCAAAGATTGCATAACCGCAATCAGAAGTTTCCATGCCTGTCAAATCTTCAATCGCAAAACCAGAATACCACCTGCACCTCTGCAACCAGTAGTAGTTGTTGGGCCATTCGCCAAATGGGGCATATATTTCATGACATGTAACCCCACCTCAGCCAGGGGGCATGGGTATATCATAGTCGCAGTGGACTATTTTACCAAATGGGTCGAGGCGATGCCTACATTAAACAACAGTGGCGAAACGGTTGCCCTCTTCTTCTGCAATCATGTAGTCTCCAGATTTGGCGTTCCACAAGCCATAGTCATAGACCATGGATCGCATTTTCGCAATCACATGATGGTTGAGTTGGCTGCCAAATTAGGATTTTCCCATGACAGCTCTACTCCGTATTATCTGCAAGCTAACGGACAAGTTGAGGCAATCAACAAGGTCCTGAAGCACATGCTGCAAAGGATGATTGGAGTCCATAAATGGAGTTGGCACCTGATCCTGTACTTGGCCTTGTGGGCATATCGGACATTGGTGAGGAATGCAACTAGGTTTACACCTTTTCAACTGGTGTATGGCCTGGAAGCAATCTTGCCAGTGCAGGATGAAATCTCGTCCCTCAAGCTCGTGGTTGACCTTCTCCCCGGAGCTTCAGAAGAAGAGGCTCATTTCTTGGAATTAATCCAATTGGATGAAACCTGTTGTAATGCCGCTTCAGCTAATGAAGCCCATAAGAAATGAGTCAAATCGCAGTTCTACAAAAATGTCAAACCTTGTGTCTTCTCAGAAGGTGACCTGGTCTTACTTTATGACCAGGAGTCCGATAAGTTGGGAGTAGGTAAGTTCAAGTCTTTATGGATGGGTCTGTATATTGTTAAACATGTATTAGCAAAAGAAGCCTATGAGTTGGTGGATTGTGATGAGATTCCACTGGTGTAACCCTGCAATGGGTTGTACCTCAAGCGTTATTATGCTTAACTCAGCGTAGTAAACCCTATGCTTTTGTTACATTTTTGTTTTCGCTAAGGATAATTGTTTTGGTTAGGTAATCCACTTTTTTCATTTGTTGCAGATGTTGAACCTATTGGAACCATTTGTTGGATATGTTGATGGAGTGAGTCGTAGTTCGCGGAACCTATCTTCTACGGCCTGGGCCATCTTCGATCCCAGCAGCAAGTTAGTGAGTTTTAGAGGGGTATGTATTGGTCGATCAATGAATAATATCGCTGAATACAGCGTGTTGATAGAACTCTTCTTTGATGCCATCACACATGGCTTATGCTGACTTATCGTCAGGCTAGACTCACAACTCATCATTCTACAACTCATTGGTATCTACTTTGTACGGAATCCAGCTATCTATCTCATGTTCCTAAGGGTCAGGATTTTGGAAAGACAATTTGAATCTATTCAATATCAACATATTTCTAGAAATTTAAACACTTTAACAGAATCATTGGCAAATTATGTGTTAGATAGACATTTGCGACATTTATAAAAAGAATCATTGCATCAATATTTGCATCAGGATCATGTAATTTAACCAAAATAGAGCTCCGAAAATAAAAAATATATATATAATTGTTTATATTTTATACATAATGTTCCGTAACCAAGACAAAATTGGTCAAATGACCCAAAACTCAAAATGCTAGGGGGCACCTGTTAGGGTCCCACCCTAACCCCCTTATATATGTAATGGGACCACGTCATAGTCAAGAGTCAATAAAGCACATATTAATAATTGTAAGTGGTTAATCTGCAATTAATAGCGGAACCATAGTTAGTTGCAAATGGGTCGTAGTATTAGATAGATGGTATTAGTAATAAGCGGTATTGACCCGTGGTATTACTCGTAGGAGTCATATATAAAGGATAGAAACTCCCTGTAAGGAGCATCGTGTCTTATTTTTGTAATCGAGCTCTGCTCTATTGGAGGTTGCCCCTCGAAGAGGCAAGTGAACATTACTCTCTGAATAATAAATCATTGCCATTCTGTGTTCTGGGTATCTTTTCTTCGCATATTCTGTGTTCTCGGTCTCTTTTCTTAGCATATTCTGTATTTGGGTATCATTTGCAGGTTAAGAGCATAACAAGTGGTATCAGAGCACTTTTCGGGGCCGGTGGGATCTCCATTTAGTAGAATTTTTTTTTTGGCTTGAGACGTGTTCCGACGTCTTTAAACCACGGGATCTGTCATTGAGCGCATAAATCTATGGATTTGGGGAGGCATGCACGCAGGAAATACAAGAGGTGGTCACGTCTGTTGGACTCCCTTGTAACCCCTATGGGTACCCCTTCGAGTAGTAGCGCATTAGACAGAACCGCGCACGGACTGTCTTCCACGTACCCTCTAGGTATATCGGAAGCCCCATAGGCTCCCTGAAAACCTCGCCATAGATAACCAGCGACCGCCTTACGGCTACAGTACACCGAGAACAACACTCGGAGAGATTACTCGCCCGTACGATAGGGTAGTCGGGTGGTGCGGCTAAGGGTACGGTCGACCCTCCTTAGTTAGAGCCCTGAAACATTGGGCCGAGTACTACTACCAGACCCTTATGTATATTGCGATCTGTAGCACCTGACACTCCTCAAGACCCTAGTTCCTTTTTTAATCATCATCTCTTCCAGATCTGCTTGAGCAAAGGAGTGTAGCGGCAGCAGACATCCGTCCCAACCAGCCATTTCCGATCTATTAGATTCATCAGATCTGCAGAAGCAGTCAGTTCAGCCGTCCAGCGCTACTCGAGCTGCCATTCAGATCTCTCAGATCCACCAGACCAGAAGCGTTGTGCAGGGTTCCTATACCAGGGTATAATTGCTGCAGGACTTTTGACCGCATTGACATTTTGAGGATTTGGCGACTGCAGTATTGATCAAGAAGGAGTAAAACTCCGTTAGGAGTAGAAAAAAAAAAAAAAAAAAAAAAAAAAACCTGAGATCTTCCGGGACGCTTATTGCTGATATAGCCCATTAAAATCAGGACGACGAGCTGAGCATGGTGGTACCATTCAATTATTTGGGCAAATTGTTTTTTGGCGGTCCCAATTTTTCATTAGGTCGGTGTATGGTAGCAACTAGAGCTCAAGCGATGGCCAACGAAAGGATGGACAAACTGGAAGAAACTGTGAACAAAATCCAAACTCAGCTTGACAAACTAGATCTGGATAGCATGAACAACACACTTAAAGGAGTAAGTCTCCAGCTAGAGAAATTGTAGGGAAAAGGCAAGGAGGATTTTATGTCAAACGGCAAGGAGCAAGCCCACGAGGAGGGGTATAATGGCCATGAAGGCATTTACGGTGAATCTAGCCACTCTCCTCACATCTGGCACACCCATCCCCCACCCAGTTAGTGACCTCCTAAGTTGGATATGCATAAATTTGATGGTTCTCACGCAGCAGCATGGCTAGCACAAATGGACCAGTATTTCAAATTGAATCATATCCTAGATGATGCGACTAAGCTTACGTTGGGGAGCATGTACTTCGATAATGAAAGGTGGCAATGGTGGGAATGGCATCAGCGTTGCAATGGATATTTTAGAACTTGGACCCAATTTACCAAATCTCTTCGAGATCGCTTTGAACAAGAAGACTCTTATTTGGGTCGTCTCACTAAGCTCAGACAGACTGGTACAGTAGAGGAATATATTAATGCTTTTGAAAGCTTAGCTTTCCGTACTAAGGATCTCACAGATGAGTTCTACACAAAATGTTTTATTAGCAGTCTTAAAGAAGCCATCAGAGCTCAATCTCTACTTCACCACCCTCCCACGTGGTCGGAGGTTTGCGAGGTAGCTCGTAAGGTGGAACGTGCATTAGCAGCCCAATACAGTCGCCCAAATTTCCCCGCTAAAGGTCGTCTCCCATAGGCACAAAACACGACTCAAACACTTAAGGTCCAAAAGGTGTCCCCTGCAGAAATGGCCGAAAGAAGGAAGCAAGGACTATGTTACTACTGTGATGAAAAATACTCCCCAAGTCATAAATGTAAGGAGCCCAAATTCTTTCAAATAGATGCCACTGACTACAACTCAACAGAGGAAGATCCTCCACTTGAGGAACATGAGCCGCTAGAGGATGATAACCAATAGGACAATGTCTATGACGAACCACTTATTTCGTTGCATGCCTTGGTAGGGATTTCTTCCCCTCAAACGCTCAAAATTAGAGTGTTTATTAAACATCACCCAGTAGTAGCTTCGATTGATAGTGGAAGTACACATAATTTCTTCCATCAAAAATTCGCAGAAGCAGTGCATTTTTTTGTATGAGCGGTTTCTAACTTCCAAGTTCAAATTGCGGATGGAGGCACAATGAAATGTGAAGGCCGCTGTGAAAATGTCAAACTTCAAATGGGGGATTATCAGTTGAAAACCCACATGTTTGCCATACACATGGGGGTTGTGACATTGTCCTTGGCGTTGACTGGCTCCGCACTCTTGGGCCAATCACAATGGATTTCCAGGAGTTGTATATGAGTTTTAAGCAAAACAACCACACACATACCCTCTGAGGACTCCAGGTAGGAGCCCCCTCTATCATAAGCTCGCATAGGATGGAAAAATTGTTAAAAAAGGGCAATCATGGAGTGGTAGCTCAATTTAATTCCATCCAAGGAGTTGAAACCAAGCAGCCGCCACTTCATCTTGAGATGCAACAGATTTTAAACAACCATCTGTCAGTCTTTGACAAGCCTCAAGGGCTTCCAGCCTCGCGAGGGGAACATGATCATAGCATCACCTTGGTTCCAGGGGCCCAACCCCCAAATGTGTGCCCATACAGATATCCGTTGACCCAAAAGAACGAAATAGAAAAAATCATCAAGGAACTTTTGGAAGCAGGGGTCATTCGTCCCAGCATGAGTCCTTATTCATCCCCAGTGGTTATGGTGCTCAAAAAGTATGGGGAGTGGCGGATGTGTCCTGACTTCAGGGCGCTCAATAAGCTGACAGTCAAAGATAAATTTCCCATCCCGGTGGTTGGTGATTTGCTGGATGAACTCAATGGGGCTCAAATTTTCACGAAGTTGGATCTTCGCTCAGGTTACCACCAGATCTGCATGAAGGAAGTTGACATACCCAAGACGACTTTCAGAACTCATGAAGGCCACTATGAATTCCTGGTCATGCCATTTGGTCTTTGTAATGCCCCCTCTACTTTTCAAAGCCTTATGAACCACATTCTCAAATCATATGTCAGGAAATTTGTCCTTGTCTTCTTCGATGACATCCTCATCTATAGTTGCACTTGGGAAGCACATCTTTAGCATGTAGATCTACTCTTGCAACTGCTCCGCAAGCTGAAATTATTTGTGAAGATGTCCAAGTGTTCATTTCGTATGGTAGAGGTAGAGTATTTGGGCCACATTGTGGGGCGTGAGGGTGTCAAGGTGGACCCCGAAAAGATCCAAGCAATGCAGGGATGGCCTCAACCTAAGACCTTGAAGATCTTACGAGGATTTTTGGGTCTCACATGCTATTATCGTAAATTTTTCTGCAACTATGGTCGCAGAGCGAAGCCCCTCACCCAACTCCTAAAGAAAAATTCTTGCTTCTGGAATGAGGAAGCACAACAGGGCTTTACAGCTCTAAAAAATGACATGTGTTCCACTCCCGTTTTAGCACTACCTGACTTCACCAAATCTTTCATCATTGAATGTGATGCTTCAGGGATAGGTATTGGGGCAGTCTTAATGCAGGAAGGGCGACCGTTGGCCTTCACAAGCCAGCAACTCAGTGGGAAGAATCAGGGCCAACCTACATACGAGAAGGAAATGATGGCCATCTTACATGCAGTCGACACCTGGCGACCTTATTTATTGGGGCGACATTTCCAAATCCGCACAGATCATCACAGTCTTAAATATTTTTTGGAGCAACGCCTATCCTCCTCACAACAAAATAAATGGCTAGCCAAAATGCTGGGATATGATTATGAGATCATTTACAAGAAAGGGAAAGACAATAGTGTAGCAGATGCATTATCTCGCCAATTTGAGGAGGAAAGTACCCTGCTAGCTATTTCCCTCCCCATTCCAGAATGGATTGAAGAAGCTCGCAGAGAATGGTTTTCACACCCCGAGCTCTCCCAACTCATTTCTCAATTACAGGCCAATCCAAATTCCACCAAGGGCTACTCGTGGCAGGATGATATTCTTCGCTACAAGGACAGAGTCGTAATATCACCAACATCCACCTTCAAAAGTCGCATTTTGGCAGAGATGCACTCATCTCCCATTGCAGGACATTCGGGCTTTCAGAAGACGTATGCTCGCACCAGAAGATCATTTTTCTGGACAGGCATGAAAAAGGACATCCTTACCTTCGTAACCGAATGCGAGGTCTATCAACGCCACAAAGGGGAAACAATCAACACACCAGGCACATTACAACCATTTCCCATTCTTGCATCAATTTGCACGAAAGTTTCTATGGATTTCATTACAGGTCTTCCAAAGTCAGGGAACAAGTTAGTCATCATGGTGGTTGTGGACCGATTGTCAAAGTATGCTCATTTCTGCGCTCTCCCCAACCCGTTTACACCCACCTTGGTTGCTCAAACTTTCATGGATCAGATCTTCAAATTGCATGGCATGCCCATTTCTATTGTGTCCGACCGCGACCCGATCTTCACCAGCAATTTTTTGTAGGAACTCTTCAGAATACAAGGCACTCAACTAAAACTCAGTACTTCCAACCATCAGCAAACAGATGGTCAAACTGAAGTAGTCAACAAATGTCTAGAAACCTACCTTAGGTGTTTTACTTCAGAAAAACAACACCTTTGGGTAGAGTGGTTACCTCTGGCAGAATGGTGGTATAACACCAACTATCATGCCACCACCAAAATGACTCCCTATGAAGTAGTATATGGTCAACTTCCACCTTCACCTACTTCATATCTCAAGGGCTGCTCAAAATTCCAAGCAGTGGATCAACTCCTACAACACCGCACAACTATGCTCACCCATCTTCAAGAGAATCTTCATCAAGCTCAGAACTGCATGAAGCAACAGGTAGACCAGCATCACTCAGAGCGCCAATTTCAAGAAGGGGATAAGGTCTTTTTACGGCTCCAACCATATAAGCAAACATCACTCAAAGACAAGGGATGTCAGAAAATCTCTCCCAAATTCTACGGACCATATCAAGTACTTCAACGCATTGGAGAAGTGGCCTGCAAGTTGGCTTTGCCACCTACTGCAAAAATCCATCGAGTTTTTCATGTCTCATGCCTTAAGAAAGTGATTGGGAGCAATTGCAGAATTCAGACTAGTCTACCGGAATTGGACGAAGAAGGATCCATCTGGATTCAACCGGAACAGGTCCTCGACACACGAGTCAAGTAACTACGCAGCCGCATGATTAAGGAAGTCCTAGTCAAATGGAAAGACACCTCTCTCGAAGATGCAACTTGGGATCTGGTCACTATTCTGTAGCAATTTCCGCAGCTTCAGCCTTGAGGACAAGACTAGTCTTAAGGGGTTGGGCATGTTAGGGTCCCACCCTAACCCCCTTATCTATGTAATGGGACCACGTCATAGCCAAGAGTCAATAAAGCCCATATTAATAATTGTAAGTGGTTAATCCGCAATTAATAAAGGAACCACAGTTAGTTGCAAATGGGCCATAGTATTAGATAGATGGTATTAGTAATACGCGGTATTGGCCCGTGGTATTACACGTACGAGTCATATATAAAGGATAGAAACTCTCTGTGAGGAGCATAGTGTCTTATTTTCTAATCGAGCTCTGCTCTATTGGAGGTTGCCCCCTCGAAGAGGCAAGTGAACATTACTCTCTAAATAATAAATTCATTGCTATTATGTGCTCTGGGTATCTTTTCTTCCCATATTCTATATTTTGGGTCTCTTTTCTTTGCATATTCTGTATTAGGGTATCATTTCCAGTTTAAGAGCATAACATGAGGAAAATTTAAATGAAACTCTCTTGACAGAAAATATCCCATAAGGAATTGAACAAATTGTAAAACCTCACAGACATAGCAGCGCAGAGAAAAGAATGGCATCAGTTCTAGCTTCACTACCTAAGAGAAGAAGGAGGTCAGCCAAACTTTTGAATCAAGTTCAAATTTCTTTGAACCCTATTGACCAAAAAATAGACGAAAATTTGACTCAAGTAGAAGATAAATCAGCTAAAAATGTATCAACTTCAGAAAAAATTGAGCAGGAAACAACAATAGACCAAGCATTATGTAGAAATTCCCACTGTAGATCACATGATAATGCAGTATACTAAAGAAAAATACTTGATCTACTTCTACAAACAACTATGTGGAAGCTTAATTGACTTGAGCAACATCAATAACAACACATATAACTGATAAGAAGAAATCAATCACACATAACATAGAAGATATAATCAAGGGAAAGCACCAACCTAAAACCCCAACTCTGTATTATCATACAAGTGGAAATCTTGTCCAAGTTACAAAGAGAATCAACTCAAAAGCTTTCCTGCTCTCTCTGTAATCAAACAATGAAGCTCATATACTCAATAGACAAGTATATATCCTCCTCAAGTCCTCCAAGCCCCTATTTCTTTGTGCAATTTTTCTAGGGGTCTAGTGAAGCCACATGTGTGAATTAGCCACATCACACTCAGTGAACAAGAAGAATTAACAACACGATTCTCTTGGATAGAAATCATTCTGCGTGTAAGGAATATTCGTGAAGGAATATTCTAGCAACTGAGAGTAAACTTTCCCTCCATCTGATCTCAACTAGGTCTCTGTCTGAACTGACATGCATGAGTTATGTATGAGAGAATATTCAGTTATCTGAAGAGTAGCAGTTCTATGCAACCATGCATTAACTAATTGAACTTAATTTAAACAAAATATGTAAATCAATATAACTGGACTTGACTCAATTAAGTGAGCCAACTAATCACTACTCAAAATAGAACTTGTCCTTATCTCTTTAACTGATGGATAAATTCCTAAATTAATGGAGAAACTATTGCATGTCCTCACATGGACTTCATTTTTTATTTTTCACAAATAATTAACTCATGGTGAATTAATTCATTCATTTTTAAGCAATTGTTAAGTTCAAATTCGAATTTTGCTTCCTATTAGAGTTTAGGGAATGACTAAAATAGTAAGGTATCCTGAAATGTTATTTATAGAAAAGATTTTTTTAGCACTTTCACTTTTCATCCATTGTAGCTAATTTGAACACTGGATGAAACTGCTATTTATAGCAGTGTTATTTATATCAGTGCTATTTTTAGCATTTCTTGTTGCTATCTTCAACACTCCCTCTCAACAAGAAAGCGATTACAAGTAACCCTAATCCTGTCTCTGTGGAACTTGAACTTGCATTTTGATAGTGCCTATGTCAAAATATTTGCATCCTGTTCCTCGGTCGATACATACAGAAACAACATGATCCTCTTGACCACACATTCTTGAAGATGGTGATAGTGGATATCAATGTGCTTGGGCCTATCATGAAAAACTAGATTCTCGGAGAGTTTATTGCAACTCTAATTATCACAGTAGATCACTGTACGATCCATCCTCTAACCAAATAATCCCACTAGAACCTTCGACATCCAAATGGCCTCACATGTAGCCTAACTACCAGCCATGTATTCAACCTCTGTTGAGCTAAGTGCAATTGATCCCTATTTCTTGCTGTACCAGGAAACTGTAGCTAAACCAAGGTTGAAGATTCCTCCAGAAGTGCTCTTCCTGTCTAATGGACTCCCTGCACAATCCACATCTTTCAAGCCTTGAAGATTCACTCCCTTTGTTTGTTTGTACCACAATCCAAACTGGGATGTGCCTCTGAGGTACCTCAGCACTTGCTTCACTGCCTTCCAAAATAGCTTGGTAGGATGAACCATAGCTTGAGTGAGCTGGTTCACGACAAAGCACAAGTCGAGTCATGTGTTCAACAGATACATAAGTGAACCCACCAGCTGCCGATAAATAGTAGAAGCTAATACCTCACAAGAAGTAGCATACTCCTTCCTCCAGTTCCTAGCTAGAGGAGTCTGCATGGGTTTGCACTTCTCCATATGGAACCACTTGAGGATCTCATTGGCATCCTTTCCTTCAGATACAAAAACTTCTCCATCTCTATGCCACACCTCCATGCCTAGAAAGTGGTGCATAAGACCCATGTCCTTCATCTTGAACTCTCTTGCAAGGTCCTCCTTGCAAGACTGTATCAACTAATCATCACGTGTTAAAATCAGATCATCAACATAAAGCACATTGATCAATGGCTTACCTTCTACCATGATGTGGTAAAGGTTCACATCTGCTTCACTCTTGGTGAAGCCAAACCCGGTGAAATACTTGTTGATCCTGGCGTACCAAGCATGGGGTGCTTGATTCAGCCCATACAGATCCCTCTTGAGTCTGCACACATGTGACTCACTGTCATAGGTTTCAAAACCTTCCGGTTGCTCAATTTACACCTCCTCGTTAATCGTCCCATTGAGGAATGTTGTCTTCAAATCCATCTGGTGGATCTTCCACCCCATCTAAGCTGATAGTGCAAATATCGATCTAATTGATGAGTTCCTTGCTACACGAGAAAAATTCTCATCATAGTCGATCCCCTCGACCTATGAGAAATCTCGGGCAACAAACATTGCCTTGTGTTTCTCAACACTACCATCAACTGCATACTTTACCTTATAAAGCCATCTGGAACTCACCACTGACCTGTCCTGAAGTCTTGGGACAACATCCCAAACACAATTCCGTATGATGGAGTCATACTCCTCCACCACTGCATCAACCCAACTGCACTGTGTCCTCGAATGAAGAAAGCTCGGAATCTACATACTCCCCAACCAGGGCCATGTAACCAGTGTATCACTCTAGCAACCTCCTCTGTCTGTGCTGAGAAGACAGTTTTCACACATTCTCCCGTGCATCCAGTATCAATTTGTCAGCTTCCCTTGAGCGTTTCTTCCCATCTCTAGAAGTCTCAACATGAGTGGATGTCTCCACTCCCAAATCCTCTTCATGCGGCTGCTCCGCATCAATTTGATGCTCCTCCTCCTTAGGAACAAAAGGTTACTCATCTACATGCAACTTGAGCTTCCTCTCAAGTGACACTTACATGGCTTTCTGCTCATCAAACTTTAGATCCCTACATAACATAGTCCTCTGAGTGGAAGGCAGGTACACCCGATAGTTGTGAGGTGTGTTCTTGTACCACACAAGTATTCCCAACTCAGTTGTTGGGTCTAGCTTATTCCTGGCATCTTTAGTCACATGACAGTAAACTGATGATCCAAAGATTCAAAAGTGACTTACATCAGGTCGCTTCCCAGAATAGACCTCCGTAGGTGTCTTCATCCCCAGTATACAATGCAGGTTTTTGTTCTACAAGTATACTGTTGTATTGCATGCCTTAGCCCACAAATGCAGTTGTAGGCTTTGGTCATGAAACATAGCTTGAGATTCTCCCACAACAGATTTGTTCTTCCTTTCGGCCACCCCATTCTGTTGTGGGTTATGGGGTGCCGTTAATTCCCATTTAATTCCTTCTACAGCATAGAAGTCCTTAAACTTCTCGGAGACATACTCTCCACCATTATCACTATGCAAGGCTTTTATTTTCTTTCATGATTATTTCTCTACTAAGGATTTAAACTCACAAAACCTCAAGAAGGTCTAATCCTTCTTTTGCCTAAAGTAGATCCAGAATCTACGAGAAAAATCATCAATAAAAATAACATAGTACCTTTGTTTAGAGGTGGAGATTATAAAGAAAGGTCCAAAAACATATGAGTGAACTTGCCCTAGGATTTCTCCAACTATATTGTCTCGATTTGGAAAGGAAGATTTCACATACTTACCCAAGGTACAACCTTTACATGTACTCGTCTGCTCAAGTTTTCCCTTCAGTAATCTGGTAGAAATCTGCTACATGATCTTCAAGGCTTCATAGTGCAAGAGGCCCAATCTTCTATCCCATAGCTCACTAACATGATGGCTTTGCACCATCTCTGCTTTGGAATTCAAATCAGCACAGTCATCTACCTCCAGCTTGTAGAGGTTCTTGACTCATATCCCTATTCACTTTGACTGTCTAGTGCCAATATGCCTCAGGAATGCCTTTCCTTTACTAAAGACTACATCATAGCCTTTATCTTCTAGCAAAACAATGGATAGAAGATTCTTCTTTAGACCTGGCACATAATTTACATCAGTCAGGGTGGCAAATACAATCACTACTATTTCTTGTACGAGACCCACCTCTCCATGTACTCCACCCAACCTAACAACAACTACCCACAATAATACTAATACAGGAACTCATTCACTCTAACTAAAGAAATAGAATGATAGCGACCACTTATAAAGGAACTGATTGACATATATATTATATGTATTAACAATGGCAAATAATGAATGAGAGCACTTAAAGGAAGGGGAGCTCCATGCTCCCTCTGAAACATAACTGTACCTTCACCTCAGACACAGTACTTTCCATCATCACCCATCTCGATCCGCATCTAGAGATCATTCTCCTCCAAGGTACTGAAAATATTCTTGTCACCTGACATGTGGAAAGAGGCTCCACTATCTGGGTACCAAACACATACCATCATGGATGAAACCATGCATGTGATAAGAGAGAAATCTAGCTCAAATTGTGAGGCTAATGCATCACCATCAGATCCCTTTGAGGAACCCTTCTTGGATTTCTTCTATGGACAATTAGTAGCATAATGGTCCACTTCATGACAATGAAAGCATATCACTTTCAACTTGTCAAACTTCTTCCCACGATGGGAAGAATCGGATTTGGATTGAGATGCCTTCCCTTTCCCTTTATTTTCCTTACTCGCTAAGGCTAAATTTTCCTCATCATACTGCTTCGATGAGGATCCATCTCTGGTGCTTCTTCTTATCTCCTCCTACATCAGATCTGACCAAAGTCTTTTCCAATCTGGTATTTTTTCTCTTCCGTTAACCGAGTCCTAGTAGATATGCCAGCTCTTAGGAAGACCAAGGAGTGCAAGACTCAACATGTCATCATCCATTGTTGTGATCTGTACACTTCCAAGCTCATCCCTGTAGGTGGTGAGCTTGTTCAGATACGTAGAGATCATGTCGTCCTTTTCACAATTGATCCTACGAATCTTGTCTTTTAGTATTAGCTTCCTCTGATCACTGCTATTCTGATATAGATCTTTCAATGTTTTCCACATTTAAAATGTGATCTCCTTCCCATGGAGACTCAGGACTATGTGGTCTCGAACTCCCTCTAGAAGGATTCTCCTTGCTCTATCCACAAACTTTTTCCATTCCATCAATTGAGTAGCACAAGTCGGCTTTGGGACTCCTTGATCAATGAAGTCCTTTAGACAATTATCCTCTAATACTGCCTCCATGTGGTCCTTCTAGGCAATATAATTCGAACCGCCATCAAGAGAATATTCGATTCTTAAACCATTGAACACCATAGGTGAAATAGAGATGTGATAAGAACTTGATTTCTATATTCAGGAACCACAAACTCTGAACTTCTCCCTTCTCGTATATTGTTCTTCCTTGATCACCTTTGCTCCGATACCATGTAGAAATTCCCATTGTAGATCACCTAATAATGCAATATACTAAAGAAAAATACTTGATCTACTTCTACAAGCAATTATGCAGAAGCTTAATGAACTTGAGCAACATCAATAAAACACATAACTGATAAGAAGAAATAAATCACACATAACATAGAATATATAACTAGGGGAAAGCACCAGCATAAAACCCAAACACTATATTATCATACAAGTGGAAATCTTGTCCAAGTTACAAAAAAAATTAGCTCAAAAGCTTTCCTTCTCTCTCTGTAATCAAAAAATGAATCTCATAGACTTAATAAACAAGTATATATCCTCCTCAAGTCCTCCAAGCCCCTATTTATTTGTGAAATTTTTCTTGGGGTCCAGTGAAGCCACATGTGTGAATTGGCCTCAGCACATTCACTGAACAAGAGGAAGTAACAACACAATTCTCTTGCATAGAAATCCTTTTGCATGCAAAGAATATTCACCAAGGAATATCCTAGCAACTGACAGTACGTTGTTCCTCCATATGATCTCAACTAGGTCTCTATCTAAACTGACATGCATGAGTTACGTATGAGAGAATATTCAGTTATCTAAAGAGCAATAGTTATATGAAAGCATGCATAAACTAATTGAACTTACTTGATTTAAACAATCTGTTTAAATCAATATTACTAGACTTGACTCAGTTAACTGAGCCAACTGATTACTACTGAAAATAGAACCCATCCTTATCTTTTTAGCTAATGGATAAATTCCTCAATTAATGGAGAAATTGTTGCATGTCTTCACATAGACTTCATGTTTGATTTCTCACAACTAATTAACTCATGGTGAATTAATTAATTTATTTTCAAACAGTTGTTAAGTTCAAATTCGAAATTTGCTTCCTATTATAGTTTAGGGATTGACTAAAATAGTAGTGTATCCCGAAATGCTATTTATATAAAATCTATTTTGAGCACTTTCACTTTTCATCCATTGTAGCTAAGTTCAACACTGGATGAAACTGCTATTTATAACAGTGGTATTTTTAGCATTTTTTTTTGTTATCTTCAACAAATTACAAGGGATAAAGATCTTATTGGATATTGGAAATTTTGGATAAGTTGAGACCACTTCAATATAATAACTTGTAGCTCATTATGACAAACCTCTCAACTAGGGGACTTCACTAAAATTGCCATCTGTAACTTTTCCTATCAAATTTGCAGCTACTATTACCCTGGAATCAGATAATGATCCTAACACTTGTTTCATCTCAGGGGTGTTCTAGAGACTCTGTTTCTACTTTACTAGAGCCTTCCTCTCCAGATGGAACGACTCCAAAATATTTTGAAAATTTAATTGATGAAGAATGAGATGATGGCACTGGATTTTCAGCTAAACCTCAGATTGATTTTCCTAATCAAGAATTCCTGAATTCTGGAACTGATTGATGAAAAGCGAAGTGGAAACCGACCGATAGCCAAATCCACTCAGGAAAATATTGTCAAAGAAGCTGAAATAGTAGTTTTTGTTTCCTCCTCAACAACCTTGGTTAGAAGTCTTGTTAAGATGACCATAGGTACTAAAGATGGTAAAATTAAAGGAAAAGGGAAATTTCATAAGGAAATTGATAAACTAAAGAAAGAAAATAAGAAACTACAAGGAAAAGTACAACAACTAAGGAATTTTTTACATAGTAGTAAGAAGTTTCTTAGAGCTTATGTGAAAATCTCTAAAATAAAGCAAGAAACTTAGGAAATGGAAGTATAGACTCATGTTATATCTATCCTTAATGAATCCAATACTCAGACACATTTTTTCCTTGCTACTACTGAAGTAGGAACCTAGACTGATCTTGAGTAATAGATGATGGATGCTCCTCCAAACCTTGTTGAAATAGGAATTTAGGCTGATCCACCATTTAATTTTAATGATAAATGGGTACAACTAGAAGAGGTTCCTCTGTATCCTCCCTTGATTGTAAAATCCTCCATTACAGTCCTGCATAAAACTATGGAGGAATAACAGTAGTCTATAGCAATATATCGGCGAGAAGTGGTGCCTTGGAGGGAATATCAAGAGTTTCTTCAACGATTTAAAGCTCTGACAACAATAGAAGATGAGTTGTATGCACAACTAAGAGCATCTAAAAATAGAGTACAATAATTAAAGGATTGCCTTAAGAAACTGCAGAGCAAATGAAGAAATTTTTTCTATTTATTCATATGCCTTGGCATATAGGTCCCCAACTCGGCATTATGCTTTATATTTTCTTGAGAAATATTTGTTGCTTAAAATAAAGGTAATACAACCTGGACAACAACATGAGTTAAAAAATGTACTCGATTTTATTTCTACTTTTCAAAGTTAGGATGAGTATACACAATATATTCTATGTGAGTTGTATATTCATAATTTATTTTTAGAAGAGAATGTAGAATAAAATCCTATCGCATTCATTTGAGATATTCGATATCATGAATTTATATCATTTTATAGAAACAAGCTAAAGTAGGAAAAGGCTTATCATACCTTCTAGAGAAGTGAACATGGTTTGTATATTTGGGTTAGAGGGGAGCCTAATAACCCCTTTCACATAGAAATCTATAATGGAATTTTCAAAAAGAAACCTGGTGTTTCTCTTGTAATTGCACAAACCCTATATGATATATTGCACTTAGGAATGGAATATTTGTAAGACATCAGAGATGAGACTCTTAGTGGAGATAAGGAAAGATGACAGGAATCACCCAATGATGTCAAGGACAAAAAGCCTTTTGGCTATCATAACTTGTGGTCTTCCATGACTACAGTAGGTGACTATGTTAACCTCGTAACGGAAAGACGTAACTACTAGATAGGATGTAGGTATCGATGCCCATGATCTAGTGGCCCTACTAATTTTATAAATATGGTTATGATTTATCAAAGTCAGATAAGTTAGTGGCTTTTGAAGAGCTCTGAAAAAATGGGTTTGAGAATAGAGGAAAAGAAGCTTATCAATATTACTCCATGACTTTCTTACATGTTAGCCATTTATCTGCATGAGTTCATGCAGAAAGGGCAGCTAAGGGGTGATGTTGGGCCTCATATTTTTCATATTTCCCTTACCTTATTTATTAATTTAAATATTATTTTCCAAGTATTTCTTGTGATTATGCTATGCTAATTTGTGTGGTATGGGCTTTAGTAGTATTTTATATACATTTATTAATTCATTATTTTATGAACATATTTGATCATTAAAGTGTTATTTCTAACGAAAGGAGCCTCTTTATTGGGCATGAGTCTATTAATACATTGATAACTTCAGTTGTTTTCTAGAATGGTGGTGGGACATCGCATAAGCCCCAGGCTGTTACATTCAATTTGGAGCAAATTAGTTAAGCATGACCTCTCAACCTAGTCTTCCAGATGCATTAAGATATGTGTAACTTAAATGAGCATCCTAGGAATCTTTAGATTTTGAGGATCACTCATTATTAAAAATAGATTCTCTGGTCTATATCTTTTACTAGTATGATAGAAAAACTAGCTTTGAACCTCGAGAGAGGTTGTTCAAGTTATAATTTTATTTTTTAACACAAATTCATACTCGCGATTGCATTAATCGTAACACGCTTTGTGCAATCGAATGGAAATTTTTATTACTCATATCTAGTCTATTGTGTAGATTTCTTTATAATGAAGTTTGATTCCGAATTGGGGCCCAATCCTGGAAACAACATTGTCTTCTCTTGTATCATTAATTTGGTGTTTGATTCTACTGTTCCAGTTATTTCTATTTCTGTAGTTGTTATTAATTTATTATTGCTAATTTTTTACATTGAATGTGCTATTTTGAATAAGGTTTATTGAAATCAATATAGAATAGACCTTTCGTAGTTAATCTGCTAAGAGTAGTATTGTTTCTTTATCTCTCCTGCAGATTATCATATATTTCTATTTTGTTTTCTTAATCGATTTCAACAATGTTATTTTGTATTTTTGTCTTTCTATTCTATAGTTGTTGTTCCTTAAGAAACAATTTGTTATTCAGTATGCTTTCTCTTTCTATTTCCTTCAGAAGCCTATAAAAATTAGTATTTTGAATAGTTTACGATAATTAGAGATTTCTTCTTGTGTTGATTCCTTTAGTATTGCAACTTTACTTTTCAGTAGGATCATAGAAACTAGTCATATTTGCATTTATCTCACCATAAACTACATCGATAAGCTTGAAATAGAGAAAAAAAACCTCAGGTTGATAAATTAATGTGCAACAGTTAGTTGGCCATTTTAGGAATGATTAATTGGCCCAATAGCTAGCGAAAACCCACTAATGAATTTATGAATATGTGGTTTCTCCTGCTTCAAATAAGAAACATAACATAATAACTCTAAGAACCTTCTACTGTACTCCTCATCGGTCATGGATCGCATCTTCAACCCATAGGATTATTTTTCCCTATCATCATAGTATCTCTCTGATAGGTACTTTTTCCGAAAAGGTCTCTCAAAATCGCTTCAAGTCAACTCCTCTTCCTGAATTCCTCTGACGTTCTTTACATATTCCCACCAAATGTCTACTTTACATTTAAGACTGAACATAGCTATTCTAACATTCATGTTCCCTAAGTAATCATGTAATCTAATGAACTTATTCATCCCAAGTAACCACAGTTCTACATCTTATGACTTATTAATTTCTCCATCGAATGTAGGTGGATTTTCTTTCTTAAACTCATCCAAAAAATATCCCCTACCACTCCCATAAGGATGATAGTGATTATGACCATGACACTTATCTGAACAAGAACTAGAGTAAAGATCATGTCTGTTCCCATGTCTATTAGGTGTATCCAAGAACCTTCCATCTTCAATGGTATCGTCTCCCTCCAACCTATGTCCACCAAGATACCTTCAACCATATGATCCATTAGTATTGTCCTCTTGTCCATGAATGATTCTGTGTGGTCCATGTCTCTGGAATTCTGAAAAACTCTGAAGGATAATTGGATTTACTTCTTCTTTTCTCTCATGTTCCCTCTCTCTTCTCATTGAATGATTTGGTAATTATCTGCCTTACAATTTTTTATTTCTTCCTTCAATATTTTGAAAGTTTCTGTTATTCAAGAGAGTCCCATTCCCGTGTTGCTCAACTAATCTATAGGGACAATTTCATGAACTATAGTCTCCCATTTTATTGGTCATCTTTGATCTTATACCTACAAACATACTACGTCAAATATCCAAAACTTAATCATACTAACATACCCTAGTGCAGATTCGAGGAGGATATCTCGTCTCCAAGAACAAATTATTTAGAAATATATATATATAATATATATATATAATATATATATATATATATATATATATATATATATATATATATATATATATATATATATATATATATATATATATATATATATAATCAATAAAACGAAATCATCTCCCTCATTATCCCACTTACCATGCATTATGTCACACTATAACACTCACTAGGTGCAATACATGCATTAAAAAGATATAGACCACATGCATGCATCAATCATACAAATGAATCAAACATGCATTCATGAAAACGAAACTACAATGATGATAGATACCATGCATACAAACAAATTGACCACAAGCATAATGAAAACATATTCAACTGATATGTAGACATGATAAACGCATTCCAACCATCTAATCTATAGGGTTGAACCATGCTCTCATATCACTATGTAACATCCTCTTCCCACACTTAGCCAAGCTAACTAGTCCACATGGGTAAATGTGTTACAAATATCTACTATGGTATGATTAAACTCCCCAGGTATAGTTAAGGAAATGGAATCAAGAAACAAAAAACAATCTAACCTTCCTTAGGAATTACAGGACCCCGAGAGGCGAATCAGCCACTCTAGGTGTCCAACCCCCGAGTTAATTTTATTTTTAACTGAGATAACCCCCTATCACTCCCATGACAAGCCCTCCATGTGACTGTAACCCTCAAGTCACTTGCACAACAAGGCCTTGTTGTAGCAGCTATAACCACCCTCCAAAATTTTTCCTTAGCCTATTTTGGAGCCTCTCTACCAACCTTCATAGCAGCTTGCCTTGCTTCGTCAAGTCCTCAAGCTTTAGTGTCTTTATTTTTGAAAGGCAGCCTACCGATCATAGTATGGTATTTTCCCTTCACAAGCTACTCACCCGGACTTGCTCAAGTTGCAGGCTTAGCAGCTTCCCAGTGAAATTTATACATTTATGGAGGGCAACTAGCCTGCCCTCTAGGAATTGTGCAATTCCCTTTAACAACCTGCTAGACTCTAGGATTGTGCAATCCAACTAGCCAATCTTTCCAGTAGGATTTGTGAAATTGCTTCCATGAGCACGTTATCTAGCCCAAGGTTTGTGCAAATCTAGGTAGCAATCAGTTGCTCTGCGAAGAAATTGGGCAATCCACTTAGAACAGTCTGCCCAACTTATAGTAAAAAATGAACATTTTTCTCTACTAATCAAGAAATCACTTGCATGGCAGTTGAGTTGATGGTTCCCTACAGGACCGAGAAAAACAAACTTGCATGCATAGGCTACTTCTCCTAAGGCAACATGCAAAGGAATCCCTTATTTCAGCGATCTATGATTAACACTTGGAGGTTACATGCAAGTAGTAATTCAGAAATCTCCTTCCAAGTGTCGCTTCCCCTAGATTTGTGGTGTGTGCATCACAACCTTAATGTTGTCGAAAATCATCAACCAGATGCTATAGAGATCACTCCTCACATCAATCTTGTAGCTCTAACATCCCACATCACATATAGGAGCAATCAGCACACTCAACTCAGTTGTTTTGGGGTAAGCTCACTTCTCATGCCTTGTGCTACATTTATGTCACTTTTTGTATATTATCTCGTGTGAGTGTTGATTGCTTGATTTCTTTGAATGCCTATTGTTTTTTACATGTATTCTAGCTTTTCCTAGCTTTATTTCAATTTTCATTGCTATCTCATTGTTGTCACGTGCATGAAATTGTTTTTGTATGGGAGATTGCCCAACTAGCGAACGGCCTAATCCACATGCATGTTGATTTGCTTCTTGAATCATCCATTCATGTTTTTCATGCACTTTGTATCACTTTTTCTATCACTTAGGGTCGCCATGCATTTCATTGACTTACTTTATTTCAGTTTCTCGTCGGAAAGTCGAGCCAACCTTGGCTCGGTCTCTACCTTCACCAAGGATGGATTGCGCAATCTAGAGAAGAAGGCTAACCTTCCTCTCCAGATTTGTCCATTCTAGCCCAACACTAGCCTCATGGACTAAATTGCGTATTTCTGGAGGTTGGTGACTACTTGGCCAAAGAATTTGCACAAATGTGTCCCTGGGCCAACAATATTCCCCACTGGAATCACGCATTGTGCAATCCCAATAGCCAACTACCTAACTGGAGTGTGCATTCCATAGTTCCAGTAGTTAGTCAGTCTCCCAGAAGCCTGGACTATGCATTGTGTAGTCTTGGCAATCGGTATCCCGACCTCCTAGCCAAAATTGTGCAACCTTCATGATAATTCACCCAGGTATGTTGCAAGTCACTTCTCATGTTAATTTTGGTTTTCGACTTACCAATTGCTTGATATGACTAGTGCCATGTCTCCAAGTATCATAGGTGTTCATCTTCCTCTTAGCTATATAGTTACAATGGTTTCCAAGAGAGTAGAGATGAAGAAACCATTCAGGTCACGCTTGGGGATGCAATCAATCAAGTGTCCATGGGCTTACCTACTCACAAAGACATGAAGTTGGTCATGGATAAGGACATCAAGCAACTGCATCACAACAAACAACATTATGAACAATGCCTAAAGGTAGCATACCAAATGTAGCAAATGCAGTGAATGGAACAAACACAACAAATGTAGCGAATGCAAGAGGAAGGTTGTTGACAACATAGAGGTGGAGAAAAGTTGCAAGATCAAGTAGATCCACTGATAATGGAAGAAACTTTGGAGACTCGGGCTATGAAGTGATGTCACAACATGGAGATCATGCAAAGGCAGAAGATGTAACGAGGAAGGAGTTGCACGTGTTGAAGAAGCAACTCAACAAAACATGAAATTGCACAGACAGTCCAATGAGATGCAGCAAAAATAGGAACAGTAGTGGGCACAACATGAAATCACGGATGAAACTGCTCCAGTACAAGTTAAGGATCTATACCATTGGTTGACAAAGAGAAAACATGGTGAGAAGTGTTGTTGATTGCATGCAAAGTGTCCAATAGCATGCATGACATTGAGCACACGCATGCAATCCAACCCGTTCAACACAATCACCAAGGAGAAGACAAGAAAAAAGTCCAATTGGGGTTGAACATACACTTCGACAAGTTGATGCGCATGACCACTAGCACACACTTGCAGATCAGAATGGCCACTATGCATCAGTGTGTTTCCAATTCAACTGTACCCAAGAAGACCATGTGCATGTTAGCAGATGAGTTGGATGAAGGGTCCGAACAAATGCACCGATTACAATGGATGCAAGTGTTTGCTTCATCAAGAAGTCACCATGAGGTACATGCACACCATCACGGTTGACCATGCTTGGCATCAACTCACCAACTTCACCATCACAAGCATGTCAAAGATTTGGTCTCACCACAATGGATCAAGTGTTAGTGATGTCTTGTAAGGCTTGCTCAAGCCATGTTGTCTCACATGAATACATGTGCATTGTAATGTTGAGTCATGTCAAGTGTAAGTCAACTGTCAACAACTAGATGTAACAGTGATAGAGTAGGTGAAGAGTCATGAGGGTAGTTGAACTGTCACAAAGGGGAATGTCAAGGGTTACCCCTCCCTTCGCTATAAATAGTCCCTCATAACTCGTTGTATAGGCTTTTGGTCAACCAAGCTTCTACTAAGACTATCTTGAAGAATCCTTGGAAAGTATTGTAACGTGTCTTGGCTTCTCCATTGCATGGATCTAGTACATCTCTTTGGAGAAGCAAGCGGATGTGGTTGTAACATTCCACTGATGGGGCTAGCAAGTTTACATGGTGTATTGTATAATTGTGACTTACACTTGTTTATATAATAAAAGCTAGCACATTTTTATGCATATGTTTTTATTGTAGTTAGACTACTCTAGTTTCCTTAATGATATATGTTGTCTAACTTACATACTTGTAGATGAATTGTTTTGTATGAAATTATATGGATCGTGTTGTTAATGTGTCACATATGTTGTTAATCTTATCATCGTTTGTGTTGACTTCTCTGTCAGACACCAGAAAGAACTTTCTCTAAACCTTGTTATATCAATTTCCACACTCATCAGATTGATCCATGAGTGATTTCCATGTTATCTCACCTTGTATGTTGTGACTGTCGCATCTGTGTTAAATGCTCTATGGGAAGCCATGCATTTCCTTTGTGTTGTGTGCTCCTAGCTGAGTTGGAACTCATCCCTTTCAACCTGGAACTCACCTTCATTTTCCTCTCCCTTTGAAGTGTTGGAACCTCTCATACTCATTCCTTCACTCACTGCATCAATCACTCCCTTCCTACTGACAGAGTTATCTTACTTGCCTATGTGTGACATCGTGGTCAAGGAATTACCTTACCACCCATTGTTGGGACTCCTACACCAAATGGTTTGAGGTCTAATTGGGACTTCTTACTGGGGAGATCCCCTTGACATGTTAGTGGGCCCAACACAATTAAAAGTTTTGGTGCTAGAAGGAGGGCTTGATGATAAATAGTGTCCTCTAATCCAATTTTTAACCTTTGTATAGCTTTCATGGAATCTTGCATCTTCTTCCCCTGGGGTGTTTTTTGAATCATGAAGATGTCTCCATCTCGAGGAAGCTTTTCAATCTCTTGTACACTTAGACGTATGATGGTGAAGGTGAAGTGGTCTGTCCTGAGAACTTACATTAATTCCTTTCCATGATTTATGAGGAATATGAGTTTATTAATGAACAAGTTAGTCTCCTGCTTACATTCGCACTTCTTGAATCCCCATTTTGTTGGGTGCTCAGCCTACTGCCTGATACCGTGCACTCATGTGAGAACTTTTGTGATCTTATTGCAGACACATTCCATCATTTTGATCTAGACCATCTTGACTGGAAACTGTTACAACAATGGAGGGATCCACATGAATCCATTAATTATTTTTGGAAACGCTTCTGTGACTTACAGTTTCAAGCTCCAAGGAGTTGGATGAAGTTCACTTATCTCTGGAACTGGTTCGAGTATTGCCTTAAGAAATATTCTTGTCCCAAGAGAAAGCTTGATGTCAAGCCTCGCTCAACCTTCTTCATTGATGCAACTATGCAATCCCATATGGGAGTAGGCACTGTCTCAATAGACTGTCCACCTCCCTCTCATTCAACAATTCCACCATTGCCTTGTGATGTTAAGGATTGTGTTCACACACAAGTTCAACCTTCACACCCTCCCAACATCACTCCACACAATTTTCGCGTACATTTGGTTGTGAATCCTTTGATTTCTCATATGCATTCTTTTCTTGACCTGCACCCAAGTGTTCCTCCAAATGATGTTGTCTTTGGGTTCATCCATTTCGGGCTCTTCACTTGTTGTGAATGAGAAATAACCCACTAACAAAGCTCGTGTTGCACAACCAACATGCATTATTATTCATGAAGAGTATGAGTGGGAGCTTGAGCATCAACACTGAGCGAAGGATCAATCCCTTCCATCCGATCCCCCTCTTTTCTTTCCTAACATCGTTGTTGAACCCGCCATCCATGATTTTGCATATGTGTCTTCATCTATGGATGTAGCCATTGTTGATCTTTCATAGGACACACTGTATGTTAGCCCATCATCCAACAATAGAGAGGACCAATCATTCATTAAAAATCCACTTGATCCTTCATCTTCTCTTTGCGGAAATGCAGAGGGTTAACATCCTTCCTTCTCATACACCCCTTTGTGTGGTTTGTCAAATCATGAGGCTGCCAACCAACATACTGAATTCTCTGATCTTGGTTGTCATTATCTATTCACCTCATCATTCGATCATGATGTTGATTCACTTGTTGTCAATCCATCTAAGCCACTAGTCTACAAAGATCCATATATCAACGAAGTCAAAACCCCACAAACCATCGAGGAACTTTAGCCTGAGCTGATGGTTATGTCAAGTCAATGTTATCCTGAGGTTGGTTTCACTTCGAATTAGGAAATTGTTCAAAAACTCAAGCCTCCTCATCACTCATTTGTATGCACTCAAGATCAATCTAACACTCAAATCACACTTCCTCCACTCGAAATGCATGATCCCATTGCTCATGCATTGGAGGAAAATTATATTCGAAGCACTCATGTGTGATGCAAGTTATATTTTCTTCTTTCGTTTGCTTGCATTTCCCAGTCAAGAGTGTGTTTGTGCTTCAAAGTTGTACGTAGTATAATACAACACCATGATAAGTACATGGACATTCCATCATGCACATGCACTCACTTATGTCCCTTGGGCACTTTGAAACATGAAGTATGGTCATCTTCACCGTTATATCTTTCTTGTATGTTGGTCTGAAAAACAAGCTTACTTGCCGCCCAAGCCTTCACCAACATGGGTCTACCAATGCACCGACTGCTACTTTGGAAGTATCACTTCAAGAGATCAGAACCATGCACCATTAGTGTAGGAGTAGGAGTAGTGTTTCCTCTCAGTTGTTTCCTTGCATGCTTGTTTTCTTTAATGCTCTAATTTCTTGCTTGTTTGCTTCATTTTTTGTTTACTTTCTTTGCTTACATTTTTTATTCTTCTCTTACTTTACTTTGTTGATTATTAGTTCATTCGCCTATTTCATCCATAGGTTAGTTCGCATGAAACCATGTGTGACTCATGAAATGGGCTGGGTAAAGTACAAGAGGGTTTGTACAACTATCACTACTTGGTTATATGTCATCTTGCCTCTGTATGATGAACTTGTTACTCTTAGTCCATGATACATCGAAGGGAAATACATACTCTTCGCAGTGAACCTTGGTGTAAGCACAATGCTTGTACACTAGCTAGTGTCACCTTCTCTAATTGATTGTGTTTGGGTTAATGCTTGTCATTTCAGTCAGGTAGAGTAAGGTGAGGGGGAAAACCTTAACAAGCACAACATAAATACAATAAGCTAATTCTCTCCTTGAACAACATGTTCTGCTCTCAATAAGTCGGGATCCCTCTTCCACCTTTGAAATGAATATGTGCTATGCATAGTGAAAAAAAAATAAAAAATTAAAAGTAAAAAAATTAAAAATGAAAGATAAATAAGGCAAAAGAAGAGAAAGTCTTCCTGTGTAGGGAGGTCATGCAAGTAACTCCACCGGGGTATTGTCTAGGCTCGCTGGAAGTAGATCCATGCTTGTGTTCCTATGTGACTCCTTCAGGGTACTCTCTAGGCCTGCCACTAGTGGAGCAACACCAGAGATGAAACTAAGACTCTGACGACCATACTACTTGTGCACCTAAATACCCCTCAACCCAAATCGAAACAACTGTATTGCCTTGACTTTGAATATGTGTCAATTGACCAAGATTCTAGTAGATGCTACATCTTACATGAAGCTAGTTTGAAGCCAAGATGAGTTGAGAACTGAATAATACTTTCGGAGCTCTTAGAATTGCTTTTCACGAACAAGGTCTATGTAAAGAGTTGGAGTTCTACTAGTGTGTCACCAAGCGTTGTAGCAGCTACAACCACCCTCCAAAACTTTTCCTTAGCCTGTTTTGGAGCCTCCCTACCAAACTTCAGAGCAGCTTGCCTTGCTTCGTCATGTCCTCAAGCTTTAGTGTCTTTCTTTCTCAGAAGTAGCCTGTCGATAATAGTTTGATATTTTCCCTTCATAGGCTACTCACCCAGACTTCATCCGGCAACAGGCTGAGCAGTTTCCCAGTGAAATTTTCACATTTTTGGAGGGAAACCATCCTTCCCTCTAGAAATTGCACAATTCCCTCTAATAGCCTATTAGGCTCCAAGATTGCGCAATTCTCCCAACAAACCCTCCCAGTAGGATTTGAACAATTTTTTCCATCAACAAGCTGTTCAGCCCACGATTTGTGAAAATCTGGGCAGCAGTCCGCTGCTCTTGTTATGAAACCATCTCAAAGAAGTATATAAAAGATATATGAATACCTTAGAAATAAGCCTCTTCGAGGGGGTAACCTCCTTTAAATTACACAAATGAACAATTCTTGGATTATACAAATGACAAGGCCTCCTTTCTATATATAGGAGTCTAAGGGGTCATAATATAATCAGAGCTGACATACCAGTAATAATGTAAGGGCACAATAATAACAATAGTGGGCTTCTATGGGGCACAATAATAACAATATGGGGACTACATGGGCAAAACAATATAATAAGGAGGTTTTACTAATAACAATAAGGGGTTACACTAGTAGTATAGGAACCTAACTTGCTCCTCTCCTTCAAAAAGTGTTGTCCTCAATGCTTGATTAGTTCTTGACGCTTCTGTATAAAATTCTTGTCCTCCCATGTGGAATCTTCAATGGGTAAGTTCTTCCACTTTATGAGATAATTTGAATTGATCAATTTCATAGCTGTCAGGTTCTTGTTTCTGTGACTGCTCTAGGTTCCAATATGATTTTTCCTTCCACACCAAGTTCTGGCCATATTGTTTGTACTGGGATCTTCTGAAACTTTTCAATGAGTGGCCACACTTCTTCATCCTTCTTCCATTCATCCTGTGGTTTGTTTATCTAATCTGGTTGGATAATAGAAAGAGCACAAAACAATGCTTCAACATTCTCATCCTTTCTTGAGAATACATCTGCAACAACAATTTCTTCCCTTTTTTGTAGATGATTTCAAAGTCATAACCCAACATATTTGTGACCCATTTTTGCTGTCCTTCTAAAGATAATATTTGTTTTAAAAAGTATTTAAGACTATCATGATCCATTTTTACCTTGAAGTGTCTTCCCATTAGGTAAGGTCGCCATTTCTTAAATGCATGTAGTATTTCCAATGTTTCCTTCTCATAAATAGCTTGCCTAAGATGTAGCTGTAAAAATACCTAATCGCGTACATCAAAACTTCTTTCACTGCGATGTTGATCTCCCTATTGTTTCATTTGATTCTACACCAAAGTGGTGTTATCCTTTAAAAGTTGGATAACTTGTTGTTGATGCTTGATGTGATCTTTCATTGCTTGAATCTTTTTCTTCTTGATATGTCCTTCTATCTTGAGAGTTTGAGGAGTGGTCATTTCTTCCAATGCATTACAAGATATGGTCAGATTCATTTCTTGATGCTCAATGTGATCTTTCACTTCTTGAACATTTTTCTTCTTGATATGCCCTTCTATCTTGATAGTTTGAGGAGTGGTAATTCCAACCAATGCATTACAAGATATGGTTGGATTCATTTCTTCTTTCTCGTTTTCATCTTTCACTTCTTGAACCTTTTTCTCCTTGATATGTCCTTTTATCTTGAGAGTTTGAGGAGTGGTAATTCTTACCAATGCTTTACAAGATATGGTCAGATTCATTTATGCTTCATCTAGGGTTGGTTCCTAGTGTATACCCCCTTTTTTTTATGTTTCTTGATCCTTTTCTTCCTCCTCTTCATAATCTATGTAAAATAATTTCTTCTTAGTACACTTATGACCTTTAGTGTATTTGCTATCACAATTGTAACAAAGCCCTTTTTCTCTTTTTTTCTTCCAATTGTTGTGGTGTAAACCTTGTAAGTTGTGGAAGGCTAGGAGAAAAAACACTTCCATAATTATAGTTGTGAGTGGTTGGATTCCTTGTTTCCATAATTTCTCTTTCAATTTTTCTTGCCAACCTGAATGCCTTCTCCAATGAATCAGGTTCCCAAAGACAAACCTCATGTTGAATGTTATCCTTTAAAGTCCCTATGAATACCTCAATCCTTTGCTTCTCTGGAATATCATTACCCTTATATTCAACTTTTGAAAGTCCTCAATGTGTTCTGCCATTGAACCCTTTTGTTCAAGATTTATCAATTGGCTAAAGAAGGTGTTACTCTTTGTATCCTCATAACGTGCTATTATTTCTTCTATGAAAATTGACCAAGTGAAAAGTGCTTTATGAGAACAAAGCCCTTTATACCATAGCAATTGATTTGGTTCTAAATATAAAGATGCAATCTATACCTTTTGTAACAGTTGAATCTCATGCAAATCAAAATATTGCTCCATTTGTAGTATCCAATTTAACGAATCCTTGATGTCAAGTTTCCTCATATTGCCTTTTCTTGATTTTAGGAACTTGACCTTGAAATAATTGTAACTCTGTAATTTCAGATCTCCAAGTTATGAAATTGCATCCTGCAGCAGCACTTTGAGTCCTCTTTCTAACCTCGCAAGTCTGATCATAGTTAGATTCTCCAAGAAAGAGTTATGCCCAATCTACTAAGATGACCTGACTATATAATGTTTCAGTAGATAAAACTTGTACAATGTGCCAAGTGTCATTGTTTCGACCTTTGGATATGAAAAATATATACAAAAGACTACAATTTTTCCTCCCTCTATAACCAATGAAATTTCAATTTGTTTCTCAAAGAGAAAGTTATGACAATTTTCCCAAAGTCACCTGTTTAGAATGTAATTTAGGAGTCTGCAAAAACCCTAATTCCCTCAGACCATATATCTGAATATATAGTGAGACAAGATCTGAAATTTGGAACCAAGGTTCAGACTAATTTCTTATCAAATGTGTTTTTTTTTAGCTTCTGAAAATTCATAGCTAAAAATTTATAGCGAAAATTCTACGATGGCCTGTTTTAGACGAAATTTTGGAGCTTGCAAAAACCCTAACTTCCTCAAATGATATCTCCAAAAATATTGTGACACAAGATATGAAATTCGGACCCAAGATTTAGCACGATTTCTTCTAAAATGGGTTTTGTTTGTAGCATTTGAAACATCGCAGAAACAAATTTATAGTGAAAATTCCATGATGGCCTGTTTGGAGTAGCCAAACCCCAGAATCCAAAGCTCTAATACCAAATGTTATGAAACCAGCTCACAAAAAGATAGAAAAGATAGATGAACTCCTCATAAATAAGCCTCTTCAAGGGGGAAACCTCCTTTACATTACAGAAATGAAAAATTCATGGATTATACAAATGAAAATGCCTCCTTTCTATATATAGGAGTTTAAGCGGTCATAATATAATCAGAGCCGACATAAAAATAATAATGTAAGGGCACAATAATAAAAATATTGGGTTTCTATGGGGCACAATAATAGAAATATGGGGACTACATGGGCACAACAATATAATGAGGGGGTTGTACTAATAAAAATAAGAGGTTACACTAGTAGTATAGGGACCTAACAACTCTACCCAAAAATTGCATAATCCCCTTAGGGCATTCATCCCAACTTATAGTCAGAAATGTGCATTTTTCTCCATTAGTCGAGTAGTCGCTTGCATGTATAGCTAAGTTGACCAGTTTCCTCTGGGGCCGAGCAAAATAGACTTGCATGCATAGGTTTCTTCTCCCAAGGCAACATGTAAAGGAATCCCTCGTTTCAAGGATCTATGTTTAGAAGTTGGAGGTTACATGCAAGGACTAATTCAGAAACTTCCTTCCAAGGGTCACTTCCCCTAGATTTTTGGCATGCATGTCACAACATCCATGTTATCAAAACTCATCAATCAAATGCTACATAGCTCACTCCTCACATCAACCTTGTAGCTCTAACATCCCACATCACATCTAGTAGGAGACCACACAATTAGCTCAATTGTTTTGGGGTCAGCTCACTTCCCATGCCTTGTGTTGCATTTCTTTTGATTTTTGTGTATTCACTTGTGTGAGTGTTGGTTCCTTGATTTCTTTGAATGCATGTTGTCATTTACATGTATTCTAGCTTGTCCTATCTCTGTTTCAATATTCGTTTCTATCTCAGTAATGTCGCGTGCATAAAACTGTTTTTGCACGTACGTTCGCCCAACTCACGAATGACCTCACCCACATGCATGTTGGTCTATTTGTTGAATCTTATATTCATGTTTTGCATGCAATTTTTATCACTTCTGCTATCACTTAGTGCTACCATGCATTTCATCGACTTATTTTCTATCACTCGCCCATCAGCAAGTCAGACCAACCTTGGCCCACTCTATGCCTTCACCAAGGCTGCATTGAGAAATATGGAAAAGGAAGGCTCACCTTCCACTCCATATTTGTACATTAGCACCCAACACTGGTGTCCTAGATTGGATTGTGCATTTCTAGAGGTTAGTGGATGCTTGGTCCAAAATTTTCCACAAATATGTCCCTGAGCAAACAATATTTCCGAGCTAGAATTGCACATTACACAATCCCAACAAGAAACTGCGTGAATGGACTGTGCATTCCATACTTCTAGCAGTCAGTCAGTCTCTCAGTAGCCCATACTGTGCCTTGTGCAACCTTGGTATTCGGTATCCCGAACTTCCAGTCGAAATTGCATTGCCTTCATGATCATTCACCCATGTATGTTGCAAGTCAGTTCTCATGGTCATTTTGGTTTTCAACTAACATATTGCTTACTATGAGTGTTGCCATGTCTCTAGGTATCATAGGTGTTCATCTACCTCTCAACAATTGCTATGAAACTAGCACACAAAAAGAGAGAAAATATAGATGAACGCCTTAGAAATAAGCCTCTTCGAGGGGCAACCTCCTTTACATTACACAAATGAAAAATTCTTGGATGATACCAATGATAAAACCTCCTTTCTATATATAGGAGTCTCAGGGGTCATAATATAATCAGAGGCAACATAACAATAATAATATAAGGGCACAATAATAACAATAGTGTGCTTCTATAGGGCACAATAATAATAATATGGGGGCTACATGGACACAACAATATAATAAAGGGGTTGCACTAATAATAATAAGGGGTTACACTAGTACTATACGGACATAACATGCCCCTCTCCTTCAAAAACTGTTGTCCTCAACACTTGAGTAGTTTTGGATGCTTATGTATAAAATTATCATCCTTCCATGTGGAATCTTCAGTGGATAAGTTCTTCCACTTGATGAGATACTCTGAAATTGATTGATTTCATAGTTGTCGACTTCTCGGTTCTGTGAATTCTTCAAGTACCAATATGATTTTTCCTTCCTTGTCAAGTTCTGGCAATAGTGTTGGAAATGTGATCCTTGACAACTTTTGAATGAGTTCCCACCCTACTTCGCCATTCTTCCATTCATCCCTTTCTTTGTTTATCAAATTTGGTTGGATAGTTATACCAACCTCTACCATTTCTGCAACCATATGTTCAATTTCACTCCTTTGGGCATAAGGATATCTATAAGGCCTGATGTTTGGAGGAACAATTCTTGGAATCAAATGAATAGAAAGATCATGGTCACAAATACGTGGTAGACCTTTGGGAGTCTCAAATACCTTATAATGATTGTCCAATACTTTTTGGAGATCTGGAGAAATAGATGATTTTGATGTGGGAATCATTAGTAAACATAATTGTGAAATTATGACTCATTATTCTTTCTTTAGAATATTTGTGATTCTGTTAGAGCTGATTATCTTTCCCAGTTTCCCTATGATACCCCTTAATTTTGCTTCCTTTACTTCTAAAGAAAATTTCATGAGAAGTTCTTTAAAATTAAAATCTATTGTACGCAAGGATTGTAGCCATTGGACTCCTCGTACAACCTCAGTACCACCCATTGGAATGGGAAGCATTGGGCTATTCAATACATATTCTCCCATGGATAGCTTGTTATTATGGCACTTTCAAGAGCAATTTACAGTTCCTCCACTTACAACCATCACTTGATGTAACAATCTCTGGGGTAAATGTGCATATTAAAAACATAATAGGAACAAAAATACAATAAACATATCACCCATCAAAATCCATATATATATATATATATATCAGTACATTTTCACATGGAATTCAAGGGAATGAATTTCTCATTAATAAATCCAATGAACCAACTAGTGATGGGACTACCATGTTCCACCCGACCATATATTGGCTGAGCTAAGTCTCTCTTCATCCAGTCACCCCCATGCCATATTCCAAGCATGAATGTGGGACTCATAGAACACATCAAAAAGCACCAATCAATGTATATGCCACTAGATTTCTTGGCCTACACAGTGAGGAATTTGAGTGCCTCCTAGTCTCTTAGGATTTACCGTGCATTCACAGTCTGATCTAGGGATCATTCGGCCCTACATCGAGACATACTCTCTAAACTTTAACGTGCATTCCATCCAAGAATGACTAGGCACAACGGAGAGAAAAACCACGTCTTGGCTTACTGTATGTCCCACCATTAACCAACAAGGATTCCTAGGCCCACTAAGGGACACAATCTAGCCTTACGCAACCCACAATCTAGTTTAGGGGTCACAAGGCCAGTGGCTTTGTGCATCGTCAGTCTAGTTCAGCGACCACTACCACCATGTGTTTGTCAATCCAGAGATCCACCCCACTCAACTTTGAATCAAATCCGTCCACACCCCCACAAAACACATGAGAGAACCCATCTACCTATCTCATCAAAGCTATCAGGAAATGGAAAGGCTAGGCTCAAAATACTATCACACCTATCAAAACCCATGCCATGGTAGAAAAGAAACACATGCAATCCCATGCATGCCAAATCTAGCAAGGAAAAAACACATTCAAGTTGATATCTGTAATGAAGCATGTTGTAGCTGCTTGATACTGCATTTCCCTACTTGATCTTTGCTTTCTCTTCCCTTCTTTTCCTTTCTTGCTCCAATTCCAAAGTTCTCCAAGAGAACTCTAAGTTTCCAAGAGTATGAGAGAGAGAGAATAATGAGAGAGCTCCAAAGCTGAACTCACCAACTCTTGCCGACTGACCCTCAATAGCCTTTTTATTAATGGGGCCTCTATTTTCTTCATTTTCCATTATTTTCCTTCAATTTCCTCCTCACATGCAACCTTTGAACTTTCACCTCCTTTTTCTCCTAATATCCATTATTTTCATAAATAAATGTGCCAAAATACCTCCTTGCCTCTTTAATGCCTTAGCCATTGCCTTTTCCAACTTGCTTAGCCATAAACAACCAAATGAACACCCCCTAGGATGTCTTGCCCAACATTTAGCTTGGAATGCGTGTGCCATCATTTGTGGTGTTTATATATTTTTACATGGAAATTTCACCAGGGATGTTACAAAACCCTCCCCCTTGTGGGAACACCATCCTCAGTGCTCAATGACACCTATAACCATCATGACTACTGAAAACAAAACATACTGCCCGTGGAGATTTATAACACAACTCGTTGTAGTATTTATAATGAAAGATCTGCTCAAAATCAAAACATCATGACAACATGACAACATACTGCATAATGGAGCTTTATAACATAGCTCATTACGATATTTACAATAACCGCATATACTCATATTCACATATGCAAATTTTATCAACCAACAAATAAAATAATATGAATTTGCAACAAGGGAATTTAGAGGCTCACACCTCCACCCTCAAAATAATACTAGGATCCACCTTCTTCCAGGGAAGTCCACAATCCACTGCAAATTCAAATCTGCATCCAATGTCCAATGCTATAATCTAGTGCCAGTTGTCCTCTCAGTGAACACTTACTGGCTCATTATTCCAGGGCGCACTCTGAATGTGCATTTGATTCCACCGGTAATGCTAATGACCAAAAAAAATCCATCTGTGACCTTCCCTACTCTACTACACAGTCCCTCGAGAATCCAGTCACCCCTTTTGTGCAGTCACTCACCTTCCAAGTTCTGCTGGCACCCCCATTCTGGGTAGTCCATCCCTTGGCAGGGCTTCCTCACATCAAAAGATTCAATGACCAAGGCATATACCTACATCAAAACTACCATACCGGTCATAACATTCTCATGGAAATCAATGGACACTATTGGGTACTAGTGTCCCACAATGAACCTGCTCCTGACGTGCTTTACCAACACACTACTACATGTTTCAATTCCTTTGCTGCTGCTACTAATTCTTGTAGTTGATTTCGACCACTCAACTGGGCATATCCATGCTTTCTATACCAAGAACATAACTTCCATTACATTCAAAATAAATTGAAATAAATTCAAATCATACCTCATTGGTATTTCATCAATAAGGTACACTTCGATTTTTGTTCACTTCCTGTCACAAGAAGTCAAACTAGCATCTTGACCAAATTAACATATATAAAGGTGTCACATGAGGTTAGCTCAAACACAACCATCATAATCATAAATCACATGTAACCATCATAAACCAAAATAATAGATCATAAATTACAATCATAACTCACATGCATACTAAAACTGAAATACAATACCGATACTTATCCTTCATCAATCCTTACTTCTAGCTTGGTTCTTTCTGTAACACATTGGATTGGTTACCACACCCGATAAACATCAAGTACCTTCTCCTCAACCATGTGGACATACGCATAGTGTGCATCACACAAATATGACCACATACGACATGCAACTCCATGCAACACATGCATCTACACCTGACATATAAGAGATACACCTACACCCAGTGTATGACACAACTCAATACATACGCCTACATAGAGTACTACACAATGAGTACACACGTTGCAATACCATGACTACATGATGCATAATATCGCATGCCCATAATACAACATCGATGATATGCACACAATACCACACGTACACCAGTACCATATGTATAACATGTACACAGTACCATTGGTACAACGCAACACCTTCACATTGTGTGCACAACATCACATGTACATGGAACCACCTGCACAATGTGTACACAACGCCACATGTAGACTACACCACTATACAATGCGTACATAATACCACATGTACACAATACCACACACATGACATGTACGCGACACCACATGTACATAGTGCCATATGCACGACATGTACATCGCACCACATGCACACAACGCCACTTGTACAATATGTACATAGCACCATAGGCACACAACACCACTTCTATAATCATGCATTCCACACCATGTGTACATAGTACCATGTACCACATGCATGTAACACCACTTGTGCATAGTATTGCATATCTAACACATACATAACATCATTTCTACCCAACGCTGCATATCCAAAATGTGCATAGCACCATATGCACAAAACACTACATATTCATCATGCACATAGTACAATATGTACACAATACCACATATCCAACATGTACATAGCACCATATGCACACATGACGCATATATGTAATGAAGATAGTACAATATGTATACAACACCCCATATCCAATATTCACACAACCATATTTGTACCATCATGTACATAACATTGCATAAATAACATGTACACATGTTATGTCTACACAACACCACAAGTTCACACATCATAGATGCAAGATGTACAACACATACAACATATGCATAACAATAGTACCACACATCCAAAACCATATTGTCCTTAGCAAGAAACCTTGCTTCCGATATCTCATCCATGCTTATCCTCATATATTTTTCATGACTACTCTTCGCACTTGATTCCTCATCTCCAAGATCTCATCATGCCATTCGCATGTATAGGCAATCATTCCTCCACAATAATGATCCTTGACAACCTTGTCAGATAGTAACATAGATACATGGATACATACATACATATATAAATGTTAGCATAAAAAATTCATGATCCTATCAGACAACAACATACATACATTCATGTATACGTATATAAACATTAGCATAATTATGCTAATAACATAATTACCAAATATTATAAGGTCTAGGTTAAGCGAAATTCCTTTATTCATGCAACACATATGCAACATTGAGAAAAATAATTCCTAACATATCCAAGGCATATGACACCTCAAATCCATTTACTTTACCTTTTCATGTTACCTTTCTTGTGTCTACAATGCTACCATCCATTTACCACAATGGACCCATCCGGTCCAATTAACTGTCATAGCCTTACCTTCCGCTGCACTTACTCATGCACCGAGCTTCATCTGAATCTCACATTAGTTTTTGGGTAAAACATATCTCTCCTTGAATTCCATCAACTTTCCTCTTTCCCAACCAATTCCTAAGACTCAAAACATAAAAGGCAAGAATGAAAACACCAAGAAGAATAAAACCATGAAAACCAATAACAACATGACTCCACAAACAAAGGTGTATGGCCATACTCTAGAAATAAATAGATTTGCAAATCAAGGAAAAGAAAAACAAAAAAGACCAAAAGCACAAGACTAACAACAAACACCATGACTCAATCCCCATGGTTCCTAGTGCATCCAAGGGAAAGCTCACCCTCAGCCTTCTGCACGACTCATGGCAATCTCTCCTACCATGCAACTCCTTGCATCATGCTCACACATGTCAACCACATGTTCCAAGTATCAAGACAATCATATCAATCAATTTGAAATCAACCATTACCAAGACTAACAATCATGTCATAATCCATAGTCAACTCACAGTCATCAGTCATTATACTACAACTACATTCAAGTACATATCAATTGTATCAACACATACATGTTAGTACAATCATCTTAGAACAAAATCATTTGAGCACATACTCATATTAAGGAATTCATTAAACATTCATACAAACTTGGAACATACCATGTTAAATAAATCAATTAGACGACATAATAGGCACCGAACACTCGAATACCAATTAGATGGCATAATCAACTATGAAACACCAAGTATAATACCTAAGAAAGCTCATACCTTAGTGTACCTTAGGGGAGGATATCTTGTCTGCATTATCAATCTAGTTAGCAAGATATAATTTTACAACATGTCAACTCAACCACTCATAAGATCATGATATCCACAACAATATCTAACTAACATGTTCACATCGTAAACTCACACACAATTATCATTCACACATATGAAAATTAAATATAGATTAGTATGACACTATCTCACAAATATGTCGGTTCATACCTAAATATTGCAACCATAACCATCTGCATAGGTCTAACTAGGTTAACAAAATACATATAACATCAATATCTTTAAGGCAATGAACATAATCATCATGCATATGACCAAACCAAATTACGACATCAAGATCTCAATGAAATAACTCCAGTCATAAAGTTAATAACATATAACAACAATAAGCTCTATATCATACTCATCGACAACATAAAACTGAATCGTCAAGTTAACTAACATATAAAAGTCAACAAGTTAACCTATAACATACTCATGAACAACGTATAGCATAATCATTAGGTTATTTAATATAAAACAACAATAGTAGTGCATACAACTACATGTTACTATCATTCTTGATTATCCGACACATGTTCATATAACTACACTAACCAACCAACAAGTATCATGAATGTAAACATCAAAAGACATGTACATAAACCTAATGCATATAAAAATCCTTATGTTACATACTTGCATGCTCAAGTGCAATACCAATATGATGATTGACCCTTGCCTCGAGGTTCAAAGTTGCAACTTCACTTTGATGATCAGCATCTATGACTTTATCTCAACCAACTCATTAGCATCATAACAACCAATAGAACCATGATGACCTAAATTACATACAATGACTTCACAAGGCATGTTTGACCTACTATATATGAATAATCTTAACCAAAACCATACATGCATAACAACAACCATTACTCCATTGTACACATTGCTACATGCAACCAACAATATGCATAAGCAATGCCAAATAAACTACACCTACACATAAACACATGTAGTGAAACATAAGTGATCAATTCTTGTAATCAACCTACAAGACTGATACCTGTAATCAAAATATTCAAAAATGTAACTTAACATACAAGGTTGTAAGTAGGTGTCATGAAATCAACACGTAAGTGACATATAGTTCATACACAGTCAGTCACATGTTCTAAAAATCAAGACATTGTGTCTATTAATTTGAAATTAGCATTCACCAATGCTAGCAACCTATAATCATACCCCCTTACTATTGTCCACACTAAGGTAGAAGGAGGAAGCTACTATAATGGCCCGATCTCCAATGTCCAATTATGGAAATGAGATCTCGAAAGCTCTACTAATTTTAACCACACTTGAAAATAAATTGATTTTTATTTCTTATACATTTGCGCAAGACTAAGTCAAAGGAATTTCACTTATTCCACTTGTAACATAATAACTAAAAACATGCCACTTTTCCATTTCCTTACATGCAACTTTTCAAATTCCTTGCATGCAACCTTTCAAATTCCATACATGCAACTCTTCAAATTATTTGCATTCAAATAGGCATAGATCAACAACATCCATATTATAATACTACAATACTATTGCATTTAAAAATCAACATTTTCTTCAAACAATTACCATACTTTAACATTTTCTTCAAACAACTATTATACTATTACATTTGCATGTAAGCATTTCTTCAAATAATTTACATGCAAACTAATATAGCAATGTATTTGCGTAAAAGTAAGCATATATCACTACAACAATATTGTTACACATAAATGCTATCCCCAACCACAAACAACATACCCAATGGGGCATTTTATCAAATTTTTTGTATGCAATTAATCGTTAGACCATTTAAGCATTTCATCAAACACTTTGCATGCAAACTAATATAGAGAATGATACAATGCATATATCCTAAACTGTAGTAGTACACGTTTTGGAAAGTCAACCATATGACCAATGGAATTATCCCTCACTATGGTTCAAGTTTCAACATCTGATATTTCATAAATGAAACGTTATAACAAAAATAGCAACACAATAATATTGGGTGCACAATTCTAGGCGTATCTAGAAAGCTCGATTTACACTGGCCATATCTCTTAATATATAGTGAGTAATTGTTTGAAATTTTTGTCACAATATAAGTAGGATTTCGTCTTATTGTTTAAAAAATTTCAACTCTCAAGAGTGCCCATAATAAAAGTTATAACAAAAATGTAAATGTGACCTGTTTGAGACCTAATTTTAAGAGCATTCAGAAGGCTCCACTCCCTTTGCTCATATCTCCTGAAATATTGCGACCCGATATCTAAACATTCTACCACGTGATCATTGGTATTTCCCCTCAATGTAGATAATTTTGAAACTTCTGCGGGCCTATAGAAGAAAATTTATTTCATAAATTCCAACGTGACTTGTTTAAAGGTGTGTTCTGGAAGGTCATATTCCTTAGATCTTAATTCCTAAAGTATTGTGAACCAATATCTGAAAGTCTTACCACATCAGCAATTTAATTTACCTTCAGTATGGACAAATTTTCAACTACTAATATTCCATAGAAGAAACGTTATAACAAATATGACAAAAAGGTCTAAAAATTAACCTTTGTTCTTCATTTTACCTATGATAGAGCCCATCCAATCCAAGTGTTTGAACCATGCTCTGATACCACTTGTAACAATTTCCAGGGTAAATGTGCATATAAAAAACATAATTGAAACAAAAATACAATAAACATATCAGCCATCAAAATCCATATATATATCAGTACACTTTCACATGAAAATCAAGGGAATGAATTTTTCATTAATAAATGTATTGAACCAACTGGTGATGGGACTACCATATTCCACCCAACCATAGATTGGCTAATCCAAGTCTCTCTTCAGCCAATCACTCCCGTGCCATATTCCAAGCATGAATGTCAGACTCATAGAACACATCAAAAAACATCAATCAATGTGGATGCCACTAGATTTCTCTGCCTACACCGTGAGGAATTTGAGTGCCTTCTAGTATCTCTGGCTTTACCGTGCATCTGTATTTTAATCCAAGGATCACTAGGCCCTCCCCCCACAAAATGCATGAGAGAACCCATCTCGTCAAAGGTATTAGGAAATGGCAAGGCTAGGCTGAAAATACTATCACACCTCTCAAAACCTATTCAATGGTAGAAAAGAAACACATGCAATCCCATGCATGCCAAATATAGCAAGGAAAATACAAATGATGATTGATACCTACAATGAATCTTGTTGTAGCTTCTTAATCCTGCCTGTCCCTGCTTGATGTTTCTTCCTCTTGCCTTCTTTTCCTTTCTTGCTCCAATGCCAAAGTACTCCAAGAAAAATTTAAGTTTCCAAGAGTATGAGAGAGATAGAATAATGAGAGAGCTCCAAAACTGAACTGACCAAGTCTTGCCCACTAATCCTCAGAAGCCTTTTTATTAATAAGTCCTCTATTTTCTTCATTTTCCATTATTTTCCTTCAATTTCCTCCTCACATGCAACCTATGAATTTTCACCTCCTTTTTCTCCTAATTTCCATTATTTTCATAAATAAATGTGCCAAAATACCCCTTTGCCTCTTTAATGCCTTAGCCATTTCCTTTTCCAATTTCCTTAGCCCTAAACAACCAATGAACACCCCCTAGGATGCCTTTCCCAACATCCAGCTTGGAATATGTGTCCCATCATCCGTGGTATTAATATATCTTTACATGGAATTTTCACCAGGGTTGTTACACTTGACACTCTAGTGTTGGATATAGGAAACAATTCAATTCCTTAGCTATCTTACAATGAAGAAAATTATGGGTACTACGAGAATCAATCAACATTATTACCTTTTTCTTCTTGATATGTCCTTCTATCTTTATAGTTTGAGGAGTGGTAATTCTGGCCAATGCATTACAAGATATCGTTGGATTCATTTATTCTTTCTTTGGAGTTGGTTCCTGGTGAGTATCCTTTTCTTTTGATGTTTCTTGATACTTATATTCTTGATATTTCATTGCTTAAACCTTTCCTTCTTGATATGTTATTCTATCTTGAGAGTTTGAGTAGTAATTCCTGCCACTACAATACAAGATATGATCATATTCATTTGTTATTTCTCTAGGGTTGGTTCCCAGAGTATATCCTCTTCTTTTGATGTTTCTTGATCCTTTTTGTCATGAGGAGGCCTTTCTTGTAGCAGCTTTGTCGCACCTTCCTTCAAACCTTCCATGTCTTTCTTCAAATCTTCCATGCGTTTCTTCCAATATGCTTTCATACTATTGATATCACCTTCCATGGCATAGATAAGACTATTTATCTTTTGCTTTTTTAGAATATCATTTACCCTTGTATTCAATTTTTGAAAGTCCTCAATATTCTATGCCATTGAACCCTTTTGTTTGAGATTTATCAATTGGCTAAAGAAGGTGTTTCTCTTTGTATCCTCATAATGTTCTATCACTTCCTCCATGAAAATTGACGTGACAAGTGGTTTGTGAGAAAAAGGCCCTTTAGACCACCAAAATTGATTCAGTTATAAATAGTTAGATGCAATATCTACCTTTTGTAACAATGGTACACCATGTAGATCAAAATATTTCTCCATATGTAGTATCCAATTTATCGGATCCTTTTCATTAAACTTCCTCATCTCAGTTTTTCTTGATTTTAGGAGCTCGATCTTGAAATGACTATAACTATGTAATTGTGGATCTTTAATTCTAAAGTTTTAGCCAGTAATATCCTTTTGAGTCCTCTTTCTAACTCCACATGTCTTATTGCAATTGGACTCCCAAAGAAATATTTATTCCCAGTCTCCCATGATGACCTAATTATAGTCTACTTCAGTAGAGTGAACTCGTACTATGTGCCACATGTCAATGTTTCAACCTTAGGTTCTAAAATTATACCTAAAAATAATACAATCCATCCTCTTTCTGTAATTTCTTACAAAATTTCAATCTAATTCTCAGAGAGAAAGTTATCACGATTTTCCCAAGGTCAGCTATTTAGGATGTAATTCAGGAGTCTCCAAAAACCCTAACTTCTTCAGATCATATATCCAAAAATGTAGCGATACAAGATTTAAAATTCAGACCTGAGGTTTAGACTAATTTTGTCTCAAATGGGTTTTTAGCTTTTGAAACTTCGTAGCGAAAAGGTTATAGTGAAAATTCCACGATAACCTGTTTTAGATGAAATTTTGGAGCTTGCAAAAAACTTAACTTCCTGAAATCATATATATGAAAATATAGTGCGACGAGATCTGAAATTCGGACCCAAGGTTCAAAGAGATTTCTTATCAAATGGGTTATTCTTTTAGCTTCTAAAACACCACAGAAAAAAGTTATAATGAAAATTCCACAATGACCTATTTGGAGCAGCGAAACCCTATAATCCAAAGCTCTGATACAAAATGTTATGAAACCAGCTCACAAAAAGATAGATGAATGCCATATAAATAAGCCTCTTCGAGGGAGCAACCTCGTCTTACACAAATGAAATTTTTTTGGATGATACAAATGATAATACCTCCTTTCTATATATAGGAGTTTAAGGGGTCATAATATAATCAGAGCCGGCATAACAATAATAATGTAAGGGCACAATAATAACAATAGTGGGCTCTATAGGGGACAATAATAAGAATACGGGGACTACATGGGCACAACAATATAATAAGGGGGTTGTACTAATAACAATAAGGGGTTACACTAGTAGTATAGGGACCTAACAACAATACAGGTACAATGGTTTCCAAGAGAGTAGAGAGGAAGACAATGTTCAGATCACACTTGGGGATGTAGTCTATAACATGTCTATGGGATTACCTACTCATGAAGACATCAATTTGTTCATGGACAAGGACATCGAGCAATAACATCACAGTGAGCAGCATTATTAACATTGACCGAAGGCAACATACCGACTATAGTGAACGCAATGAATGCAAGGAATGCAGTGAATGCAAAGTTACAAGATCAAGAAGATCCACTGATAATGAAAGAAACTTTGGAGACTTAGCCTATGAAGTGATGATGCGACATGGAGATCGCATGAAGGCATAAGATGGAACAAGGAAGGAGTTGCGTGTGCTAAAGTAGCAACTCAGGAAGAACATGAAGCTACACAAACAATCCAATGAGTTACAGTAGGAACATGAACAACAATGGACGCAACATGCACTCATGGATGCAACTACACTAGTACAAGTTAAGAGTCCATCCTAGAAGCTGACATAGAGCAAACATGGTGAGTGGTGTTGTTCATCACATGCAAATGATCCAGTAGCATGTATGTCATTGAGTGCACACATGCAATCCAACACATTCAACACACTCACCAAGGCAAAGACAAGAAGCATGTCCAATTGGGGCTGAACATGCACTTCCAAATGTTGATGTGCATGAACACCAACACACACTTGAAGATCACCATGGACACTATCATCAGTGTGTTTCAAGTTCAACCGTACCAAAGAAGACCATGTGCATGTTAGCAAATGATTTGGATGAAGGCACCGAACCAATGCACCGGTTGCAAGGGAGGAAAGAGTTTTCTTCAGCAATATGTCACCATGAGGTACATGCACACCACGACCAAGCTTGGCATCAGCTCACTAGCTTCACCATCATAAGCATGTCAAATAGTTGTTCTCACCATAATGGATCGAGTGTCAGTGATGTCTTGCAAGGCTTGCTGAAGCCATGTTGTCTCACATGAGTACATGTGCATTGTAATGTTGAGTCATATCAAGTGTAAGTCGAGTGTCAAAAGTTGGATGTAATAGCCATAGAGTAAGTGAAGAGTCATGAGTGTAGTTGAACTATCACAAAAGGGAATGTCAAGGGTCACCCCACCCTTTGCTATATATAGTTTGTCATAACTCATTGTATAGGATTTTGGTCAGCCAAGCTTCAACTAAGACTATCTTGAAGAAGGCTTGGAAACGATTGTAATGTGCCTTGGATTCTCCATTGCACAGAGCTAGTACATCTCTTTGGAGGAGTAGGAAGATGTGGCTATACCGTTCCATTAATGGGGCTAGCAGGTTTACATGGTGTATTGTATGATTGTGACTTACACTTCTTTATATAATAAAAGCCATCATATTTTCATGTATATGTTGTTATTATAGTTGGACTACTCTAGTTACCTTAATGATATATGTTGTTTAACTTATGTAATTGTATATGAAATGATTTGTATGCAATTATATGAATCTTGTTGTTAATGTGTTGCATATGTTGTTAATGTTGTCACCATTCGTGTCGACTGCTCTGCTAGACACCAGACATATCTCTCTCTGAACCCTTTTCTATCAACTGGAACACTTGTCTCAGACTTACCTATGAGTGTTGTTCATGTTATCTTACCTTGTATGTTGTGATTGCCGCATCCATGTCGACTGCTCTGTCAAAATTTGTGCACGTCCTTTGTGTTGTGTGTTCCTAGCCGATTTGGGACTTATCCCTTTCAACTTGGAATGCACCTTCACTTTCCTCTCCCTTTGAAGTGTTAGAACCTCTCATACTCATTCCTTGACTGATTGCATCTATCACACCCTTGCAACTAACAGAGTAATCTTACTTTCCTCTATGTGACATCGCAGTCAAGGCATTACCTTACAACCCATTTCTAGGATTCCTGCACCAAAAAGTCCGAGTTGTAATTGGGACTTCTAACTGCGGAGATCCCCTTCACATGTTAGCCAGTCTAGCACCATCAACAATACTCCATGCATCTTTATTCTTTTTCAACTAGTTTTGTGCCAGCGATTGCAGGATTTAAGCCACTTTTTCAGCTCTAGTACATAGGCCTCTACCTAGAACTTGATGAAACACTCAGAAGTGATGAATAACAAGAATATAAAGGTTGTAATTAAAAACTTGAACAAGGATATTCCATGACACATCTGAACCATGACACACATTTCGTCAAGCACATCATGCACATGTAATGTACATGTCTTAAAAACACATATGGACTTAGAGAGCTCATAATTATCTATGAATCGTTAATAAGATGTGATTCCCTCTCACAATAGTTGAATTATGATCTATTATATTAATAATTCATTAATATTACACCAACTAACCAAAACATGTTGAGATTCGTAACTCAAATTTGTCATGGACCATTCTTGTAACCAACACATAAAGCAGACAAACAACAATAATAGAAAAACCACCATAGCCACATAATAACAAGCAAATTTATATATAGAACACAAGAGGAAAAACATATATTATTAGCACATGCATATCCAACCAAGTTCGAAACTTCCACATACCACCAGGCCATAGATTGGGCTAAACCAAATATTTCCTCCGGCTAATGACCTGTGCACCATATTGCAATAATGAATGTGGGATCTCATGGAATGCACCAACAAAATCAAACCAGAGCTTCTAGAGGCCAAACCACCTCAAACCTCAAACAATGATTCCACCTCATTGTCAGATATCACTAAGCATCACCATATCAGTCTTTGTCCAAGTTTCCTAGGGCTCAAGAGTGTGTGTTCCATCCCAGCTTACAAGACTAGTAACTCAATCGAAAATTGTTGTCGAGCTCTAGATTTTTCTTACCAACTAGGGCTTCTAGGACTAGTAACTCAACCTGGCAAAGGCTCTAGAGCATTTTTCCAACTAAGGCTTACAAGACTAGTAACTCGACCCAATCTGTTACAGGGCTTCCAGATGGTTTATCAAACCAAGGTTCCATGAACTAATAACTCAACCCAAAACAATAAGGAACCTGAGAACCAACTAGAAAGAAAAGGGTAAAACCCAAAACACTATGGCTATCTAAGAAATGGAAAGGCTAGAAAAAATGACTTTCAATCTAGGCAATCCTCCATTACAATGACATATCATAACCAAGTAATCAAATGCATATGCTATTCAAGTCAATACTAACACAGAAATCATGTATGAAACTTAGTACCTACAAAATAAACCCATTTTATTTGTTGATTATGATGTCCCCTTGTGATTTCCTATTTTTTCTTTTCGTTCTTTCTCCAAATCCAAAGTATGCCCATAGTCCTCCTAGAGCACTCCAAGAACCCTAAGTGTGCACGAGTATGAGAGAGAGACTAGAGAGATATCTTGAAGCTAAGGCTAACAAAAAGATATGAATTGATCCTCATAAGATTTTTTATCATTGAGGCCTCTATTTTCTTCATTTTCTATTATTTTCCTTCATTTTTCTCCTCATGTGCAACATATGACCTCTCACCTTCCTTTTCTTATAATTTCCATTATTTTCATAAACAAAATGTCAATTAACTCCTCATTTCCTTTCGAAATCCCTTTCCATTTTTTTTCCTAATTTCCATAGCCATTAATTAATCAAAAGTGATCCCCATTGCTATGTTTTTTCCCAATATTCAGCTTGGAATATGTGTCCCATGACCATGGTCTTATTTTTCTTATTAACTTTATTACATGAACTTTTAACCTATGGTTGTTACACACCTTTTTCTACCATGCAAGGTTGGTGTCAATCCAAGCTATGGTGTGGCCATCCTTCCACCTCCTATACTCATATGCTATCACTATCCAACTAACTACTCACATGTTATCCAACTAGCATGTTAATTTAATGATAAAATCATAGGCATGGATTGTTTATGGCCAAGGTAAATGTTCAATCAATTCATATATGTGAGCTAAATAGTGATCAAGTCATGTCTCATCCTTGTAGATTTGTTAATATATAATACTTCTCAGCAAGGAAATTTGTGTCGTCTCATCATTGGTCAATACTATTTTATCCTCCAAACAAAATACTTCTTTCATTTTTATGTAAGGGGAGATACGAGAACTAGACAATATTAACTTAACGTACACCATTCTAACCCAATCAAACAAATGTAGAATTTTTAGCATTACAAATTTAATTAGTTTTCTTCTTAAATTTTGATCATTTAGCTGATTTGATTCAATGATTTCGATATACATTAGTTCAATCATAATTTCAGTACATGTCTTTATTTCCTTTTCATTAGCAATATAAGAAGGCTGGGGAACATTTACGACAATAGAAAAACTAAAACGAGGACTTTCTCCCATGGGTAACTATAATTATCCATCGATACACTTACAAAAATTCCCTCTCTCCCATTCTTTTCATAATGATAAGTAGATGTGGAATAATATGGGTGGTGGATGGAGACAAAGATAAAAATAGTAGGGAACAAACAAATTTGGTGTATGGAAAAATACCAAAGCAACCATTCGAGTTAGTAGCATATCTTGAAGTTCCAAACTTCTAAATTTTTACTATTTGGAAGAAGCTCTCCACCCACATTTGAATGGACCACTATTAGTCACTATATGAAACTTCTCAAAATGTTGTAGAATGGAATAGTACCGAAGTAAGAATTTGAGCGAGTAGCATATATTGAAGTTCCAAAATTGTGATTGTTTACCATTTGGAAGAAGTTTTCCATCTTCATTTGAGTTGACAACTATTAATCATTATATGGAAATTTCTTAACTTGAAAAAAATGCATAAGATAAAATAAAACTATAGTCGATTCCTAATACATTTTGAGCAAAGTTTGAAAGACACAACATTGGCACGTTATGGAACTTTGCATTGAGTAGAATGAAAATTATAAAAAATAATACCAGAAATAGGGATTCAGGAAAGACTTCCTTGTTTTAGAAATTTCTATTGAATAAGTTTTAGCCTTGATACATGTTTGATAGAATCATATCTTCAACCTTAGGCATGTTTTGGCAAGCATGGTGTATTAGTAAAATAGGGTTTGTATTTCTTGCAATTTTTGGTTAAGTAGACGTGATTGTAATAACTATTTTAGAGCTTAATTTTATTCATGTGGGCCTTGATGTGGTAAAGCAAGTAGAGAATATGTGAAATAACATAATTCAGTCATCTTAATTTCCTTGGACAACTCAAAGGAAGATGAAAATATCGGGACAAATGTTATGTGCTTGAGTTCTGCTATAATGCCAGCTAGCTCATGGAGAACACATGTCTTACATGCAAGAGGGGGCACACATGTGGCAAGTTTCATGTCAAGGTGGTAACCACATAAAAAATTAACGTGTTTATTTAATTTGGTTCTCAAACATGGTTCAAGAAACCTAATGTTGTGTATTTCTAGTAATACCTCATTTCTTGTAGGTTTGGAGAACAAAGAAACTAAAAATGAATCTAGAAATTGGGTTCCAATGAAATAAATTCCAAATTGGCTTAGGGATATTGCTTCTTTAATGCTACAATGATTACTGATTATGGCTTATAGATCACATCATATTACTTTTAGACAAGCACCTAGGATATGTGGTAGTTATTTTAAACAAGCGACTAGGAGAAGTGGTGGTTCTTCTCAAGGACAAGACTAATCATTATTTGTTTCTAGGCCTTCACATGATAGTAATTTCAATCCTTCTCTAAATATTTAGTCCTCTTCATCCTCAAATGTGCTTTTGCAACTAGTCCTTGGCTTGCAAGTTACACAATATATTATCTTAGCATTATTAATGGAACGCCAATGTGATGAGTTTGTAGGTGTACCCTTTGGGTTGTTGTAAATAATTACTACTAAATGTGATGAATGCAATATAATAATGACTAAGGTTTGTGTCTTACCAAGAGTATTTAATGAATCGTAGTTGTAGAGGTTATAGATAGTACACTAATGGAAATTTAAATGTTTTTCTTCTATCTCTACAAGCTCTTCTTATTGTCATGGCTCCACAACATGTTGTAGAACTCATCCTTGCCCCTGCTGGTTACTGCATTCGCATATCTCACGCATGCCTTTCTCTCTAGTATAACACTCCCCTCGTCTGAAAATATTTGTAGCATCTTGGAAGAAAGTGTAAAATATTAGTAGGAATTATCCAACATGGAAATGGCATCAATGACCAAGCACATGCTCCATGCCCATTCATTCCAATATATTGAAGGAAAATTTGGGAATGGAATTTCTTGTCAAAAAATCTTCTAGTAAAGATAGAGACATAGGGCCACGCCACAAAACCCTCAATGAGATCCTCTCATACCCATCTATAGAATTCAACAAGAGGCATGTGTAATACATGCAATTATGACTATATGAATGACAATTACAAAGCCATCAATCTAATTTTATATTTTATCTAATTTAATTATATACCAATCACAACTCATATGACCATATAGACCAACCTTTTTACTACTTGTAAATCCTACTATAAATATAAAATGCATGTAAAATTTTAGATAATCATGAGCCCAATGTATGCATAATTTACATATGTAGCTAGGCGATTACAATTTTTTTCTCCAAATTTTGGATAGTGGGTTAATATCAATTTTCACTTTGAATTTATGTTTCAATTATCCTGTGAACTCATGATCAAAATATATGCTTATTTTATTTCAGTGTGTATATTCTTTAACATTTTTTCTAGTTCATAATTCAACTAATGCCCCCAATACTAATTTGTGTTGTTATTTAGGACTCGCTACACCTTTCCCATTTTAATTGACAAATAATTTCTGTCATTAATGTATTTTTTACCATTATATTTATTTTTAGTTACAAGAGTTTGATAATGAACATAAGGCCCATATATTAAAATTTGAATAGGTGCTGTCAAATAATTTCTTACACTAATGTATTTTTTACCATTATATGTAATTGCAGGTGTAAGAGGTTGTTATCAAACAAAAGGCCTGCATATAAAAAGTTGAACAAAAATTGAAAAGGAACTCCAATTTGCATAGCTTGTTACTCGATATAACCTCTATTTAAGTTAAAGGATAGTAACTATAATACCCCTTGGTAAACATATAAATATTTACATTACATTGTTGAGTTACTTGGAAAACTATGGACCATGTTAAAGGGTATAATGTGAAAAATTTATGAACATGAAAGTTCATTTTTATTAACAAAAAAATTAAAATAGCCAACCATAAAATTACAAGTTAAGTAATGACGTAGTGAGCTTCATATTCCAAAATAGTTGAATGCATGTACCAATAGAGGAAGTTGCCTACCCAAAATCCTCTCCCTAGAGATAAAACATCTTATATGGGAAAAGAAGGCCAAAATGGTAAGTGAGGAACCTAAGGAAACCTTGAGGAGAAGAGACTATTAAATTAAACCTTTGATAGGATGTTGTAGAGGGAGGAATGACACTGCAAGAAATATAGTTCTTGAGATGGTTGGCCCACTACAACTTCATCTAGATCATCAAAGCTCATACTAATTCCTGTATACTGAAATAGGTTGGGATCAAGTAGTCTTGTAGTGACCAATTGAGGTTCTTGTTCTGAATTGTTTATAGATATGAGTTTTTCTTGGGGGGAGGTTTTAGTAGAGGCAATGATTCTCATAGGTCGGGAGGAGAATTCTAAGACCTATTATTTTCTATCCAACTAAAATGTTTAAAAGTAATAAAACCAATAAGTCGAATTTATTGCTCTGAGAAACTATTTTCCATTTATGTTTTTTATATGACTGTGTAATGAAAGAAGTGTGAGAAATAATGTTATGAATTTTTACATTCTTTGAAGTATAAAAGGTGACTCAGAAAATTTTTATTTTGTTATACCTATTTATGATAATAAAAATTGTGCATGAAGGTTAGTTCCAAGCCGAGGAGGACTTGAGAAACCTAGCCTCAAAATATCCCTAAATTGTTTAATCAAACGAAGTTAGGTCATGAAAATAAGTTCTTTCAAACACCAAGACGATAAGTACTGAAAATTACATGCAATTTGAGAATATAATATAAAAAGGAGAAAGCAAAAAGTCTATATTTGGTTAATACACATCTTTATAATCTCCATATGAGGGTAAGATTCCTATGGTAGGGAAAGAACTAACATTATGAAAAAAGAGTCACTGGAATATGTAAGAACTGGAGGATTTTTCTGTAAAAATATGTAAATAAGCCGCATTCAAGAACTAAAGACAAGTTGTAATAGAAATTTAAGCTAATTTTAGTTAGGACCTTTCAAAATTACAAATAGAAATGGTCAATAGTAAATTAAAGTTATTCTCATAGATAAATCACAAAATTTAAAGACGGAAACCCTATTATTGAATAAGATGAAATATTAAGAAATTACGGGACTATATGAATACTAGAAGGGATGATGTACACAAAGATTACAGGGAAATAAATATAGTGCAAACTAATGGCTATCATACTCATTTAAAATATGCCAATAAGCTTGTTATCACAATATGAAAATACTCAAATACTAGTTGAACGTATGACCATGCATGGTTCCATATTTAAACTATAATAAGTTCAAGGAAAAAAATAAACATTACTTACATAACATATTGAGCCCAAACGAAGTAGTCACCATCCACAACATAACTTATAATTTTGAATTATATAGCCAACATAGGTTTTTGAAACCAACAATCAACCCCTCAGATATTTAAGCTATCCAATATATGTTATAGAATTGCATTAAGACAAATGTATATAAGGTTGTAATGCAATAACTTGATAGGAAAGGAAATTACATAAGAGACACAATTAAACTATATAATATGATGGATTATTAATCTCGTGAATAATAAACCAAAATTATTTCAATCTCATGTGCAAGACAAGGCAAGATCCTTAGTGATAACCTTAATGTATTCTTTTAAGAGAAAAATGAAAGTTGTTAATGAAACCAGAGTAGTTGAAGACCCCTCATAGGGCTTAGTCCCGATTAGGGACCTATATCACATGAAGAAGAATAACTTAGAAAAAAACCTATAATCCTCTACAAAGATAACTGAAGTGTTTACAATGAAAAAGAATCTAGTTGCAAAGAAAGCTGTAGATACAAGGAAAAATGGGTTAGCTGAGAATCATAAAAGGGTAAGATTCAACTAAATAGTAATGCACTGATAGAAGAAACTAGTGAAACTATTACCTGAGTATTGTTTGAAGGAGGCCAAGACCCATTGAAAAACTTGTGAGGTGAAATAAGAAGGGAAAATTAGAGTTATCATTTAGAAATTAATAAGTAGGTTGATTAAACTAGTTTAGTTCTGAGGGTTCATACCCTGCAACAGGTCTTGAACATTTACGTTCACTCTTTCGATATCTTGTCAAGGAAATACCATGAAGAAATAATACTCCAAGATTTGATCAAACATCCATAAGAACGGAGCTGTAAAAGGCCCATAATCGTTAACATAAAATTGGGAACTAAACCATCTATACGTAGTAAAACGCTGTGCTTAGTCAATACCTATTTTGTTTTGGTTTTTCGATAAGGGTTTCCATTTGTAGAGTTGAATCCTCAAGAGTGAAGGGATTGGAATGAGTAGAGGTGGCATGAGAGGGAGTGGGTCATTACTTCTGTAACTTCCCATCCCAAATAGCCTGTCAGGAAATAGTGTTACTTTCCCCACCGTCGAATGATTTCCAACACACCACCTCTAAGGGTCAACTTCAAATGCTCGTCATGCCTATAGTTGGAGCTCTAGAATTTTATGGCATGATTAGCCAGTGAACTATGGTCAATAAAATGATAATAAATATAAGTCTATAGTTGGGTATAGTAGCGCCCTACCATAGGTCTCTTATTTTAAATATATTTGTCCCAAAGGACCTCTAAGGAGTAAGTAAAACTAACGGTGGCACTCAAAGGTCTATTCCCTCATAAACCAAATTATAAACTATGTGCAGGAATAAAGCTATAAAAATGGTATCATAAGGCAAATGATTAACTATTTAAATAGACCAGCAAGAGAATAATTAATAAAGGAGGTAGAGATACTCTCTATTAAATAAAATAATTAAATGTCATATTTATGTATTATGATTGAGTTCTTGTTACAAATTGGTACATGTGTTTATTATATAAGTTTTTTTTACGGATTTGAGGTATGAGAGATGTTACAAGTGGTATGAGAGCCATAGGTTACAATATTGTGACCTATGATCACGATTATAGCTAAAGTATCATATTAAAAACTTCCTACTAGATGAGGATGCATGGAGAAGTGAAAAAACCCTTCCATGATTCAGTTGAAATAAATATCCTTATGTAAATTAAGATATATATATATATATATATATATATATATATATATATATAATATATATATATATATATATAATATGACATTGATGGAATTATTTTTCAGTTCCCCTTTTATACAATAATTGTTATGTTGGGTTCCTAGGAGAACAAATAATTGTTTGGAAAATTTATTTAATAACATATGCAACTAGTAAACCATATTCCAACTCATATTCCACCACTATTGGATAGTAAGTAAAGATAGAATTTCATGATCTATAATAATGAGAAAGAATATGCATAAATAAATCAAGGGACATATACATGTATGAATAAAGTAAAGTAATGATTCCATATTGTTAAACAATTATAAACATCAGATAGATATGTTTAAGAAAATAGATGGGGTGTTGCATATGAAATAACCCTCAAAAGTTTAGGATAATCTCCACGGTGATTACCTATTTCAAATTGTAAGTCCCTTTGTTAATTTGCACAAAAGATATATTTCGGTTCATAATTTATAAGTTCAATAATAATAAATATGTCTTAAATTACACATCTAATATAGATCATTGAGGAAGAAGACATGTGTAAAATGGGTAAATGATACTATTGGTGCTATAGTAAGTAATACTTAATTTTTACACTAGATACAATCAGACAGATAATCACTTGATTGGTATAAACTAACTCCTTACACATATATTGGATGTTGACCAAGGACCTAGATGAAAGAGTGAATGAAGGAAATATTTGGTAGTAAAAATAAACTTATGAAACTTAATAGAAGAGTAATATTACATGTGTATGGAAGAAAGTCAGAAATCGAAAGAGGCTATAGAAATATGGTGAAATACTCAGAATAATAACTGAAATGTATATATATACACACACACACACACACAAAAATAAAGCATATATAGAAATAGAAAAGGGAATAATGGGTATCGAGAACCATATATTAAATAGAGCCAAATATATGTTTTATTGGTATACACGAGAAGCCATAAGGACATAATTAATAATAAATTTTCTTAAATTTAAATGGGAATATAGAAGGCTCATGATTAATAGAATATATGTATAAATATGAGTTAAATGGAGTTATTTTGGGTGATTGGTAGGAATAGTCAGAATCCTTTGCACCAAATTATGCATTATCAAAAGATATGGTAGACATCTACAATGATGACAATCAAAGATACAAACCAATATGTGATTAATGTAATTCATGTATAAATAAGTCCAATACAATAGTAACTGACTCGAACAAGTAAGTCGAATTTCATGATTGATGAAAATAAAATTGGTAAGAGAATTTATAAACATTCTCACTAAAAAGGTCCCTTTGTGAATGGAGCCACAAAATGACTAGTTATGGTAGTGGAATAAATGGTAGAAACCATTAGCATGGAGGTTTGAAAAGGTCAAGCTATTGAGAAGTATTTATTGTTTGAAAACCAGTGAAATGAAGGTAAGATGCAATAAAATATCAAATAACTTTTGTTGGAAGGGTGATTAGTCTTGTAATAATTAAGTGAGTTGCATAGTTTAGATTTTAAGTGGAAAGTGACATTACTTGAGTTAATTAAAGGCACTAAATAAACATTAAAAAAACGTTTGCAATAGTGTTGTTGATACTGAGAAAGATATCAATTTCATACCAAATTTAGTAAGTATAAAATGAAGAGGATTACAATCATTTTCAAGAATATGGAATCTACTAAGGTTTAAATGGAATGGACCCAAATATAGAAAAGAAATCTAGACAAATTTTGAATTTCATGTGCTTGATAGACACAAACAATTCAACATTTTTGTTTCAGATTCATAACACCAATTCATGGAATGATTCATTAATTAGTTTATTTAATAAGCACCTTGCCATTAGAAAGGTTAAGTTTGATTGAAATGAAGATGATAAAAAAAAATTAAGTGATTGAGATGATTTTTAATAGTAATCCCATTTCTAAGGATTTTATCTGAGTTGGTACAATAAGACGAACATGGATAGATGCAAGCGAGATTCCGTGAGAAGTCTAGTGAAATCGCAGAATCTATGTATATATATATATATATGCCAAACGATATAGTAATAAAATATAAGGGGAAAACTCTTAACTGGGTCACCATTGGTCTCATGCTTTTTCTTTAATGTTTTGGAAAATAAGGTAAGCTAGAAAACGACAACATAAGAAATACTCTTTCATGTTTTGGAAAATAAGATAAGCTAGAAAACGACAACATAAGAAATATTTAGTATGTACGACAAGGTACACATGACAATAAATGTGTCTATTAAATACTTTGAGGATTCTATTGTGCTAATTTGAATTGACGGATTAATTGTGAATATAGGTAAAAAAAAATGTGATTAGAAAACAACCAAGGCAATGTGTCATATAAATTAAATTGAAGAAAAAATTAAAGATGTGCTAAAGAGAATATTATTAACATATTGGCACAACTCTTACCTATGACTGTTATATGACTGTTATTGTGTGATGTGTTAACATAGAAAGTGTAAAATGCCTCCATGTCACATGCCCTATTTTCCAACGTAATATTTTCTATTTTGACATAGCTCGATAACACTGTTCTTCATATATATTTAATAAACACTTATCTACGCATAAGAACCTATTACTGTCACCTTAGTCATACTAAAACAAAAATTAGTTGTTTCCAATCAGGAAAGGTGTGGAGATATTTTGGTACGGTTTTTCCTAATGGTTTACCTGGAAACATATGGTAACTATTCCAATGGTATGGTTCTCTTGTTTTTTTTCTTTTAGTTGCACTCATAATACTTCCCGTAGAACCCTCAACCTCCTTGGGTGGTTGCCGACTATCATCTACATCATCATATAATATAATATAATGGGTGGTTCTTGAATATCCACATCATTATATTATATAATTAATAATTCTTCCTCACACATAATTGAAATCGGTAGATAAAAGAAACCTTAGAAACTAAATAAATGTAGATGTACCTAAATCTAATATGGTGGAATATTTTTTAACCTTTTAGCTTTGGTATAAATGTTGATGTGATAAGTGGGGCTCTCTTGTCTATACATTCATACACCTACATGTCTTGGAGTACTTATGCTACCGAAGGCCACATGAATTCCAAGTGTGGCTTGATAGCTCCTCCACATCGACTGTAGAGATACTCCTTACGAGGTCTAAGGGTATCCAATTGGTATGGTCACAACCCTAACCCTTGTCTTCGCAGTCTAAGGTTTGAATTCTCACTTGGGGAACCTCTCTTGCACTCGGGAGAGTGGGTATGGCCATGTGGATTTTTCCTTAGCACTTAGAACCACTACAGTGGTGACCCAACTCCTCTTCCATTCGTAGAAATGAACCAACCATCACGTTGCTTCCAAGACGAGTGACTAGTTGAATCTCATGACTACACATGTAAGTATTGTTTTTATATTTTCCCTATATCACTAGTGTTACTAATAATTCCACCTATGTTTTTTTTCTCCTATTCATGGTTGACATAACGGCTTTCTGAGGTATCATTACATGTAGGATGGTTAATTGTTACAAGTTGGGTAGAACTTGCAGGTGATGCTCACTCTCATTCGAAGTATTCTACTAAAATTTGGTTTCCCGTGAGTTCGACTCATATTTTATGGTAACCTCCCCTGTTTGTTTTTGCTGGCTATTCTTTCAACTATAAATTTGGAGTATTAACTTTTCCTTGGTTTAATTTTAGGTTTCCAAAGGTAAATTTTGATTTTCACTGCTCCAACACTCTTATATAATCACTTGGGGTTTTTACATCTTTTTTTATTTTCCTAACTACTTTAATTGAGGAAAAATGGGACCCATGAAAACCTGGTTTGGCAGAACGCAACTTTCTCACCCTATGAGATGTATATTTTTCGCTCGTCTAGTTATTTCAGTGAATCCTACAGTCGACCTTCTAAGGTAACCCAATGTAATACATATATTTTATTTTCTTTGGGATTTTTCTTAGTAATAATACCCTCCTTTAATTTCAACTAAACTAAGGGTTTGACCCTTTAAACAATTTCTCTGTCAGACTTAAAGTTTCCATATTTGCCACATCAACATATTGTCTATTTTATTTTTTATTGGAACTTATCACCAAGGAAGTGGTGTCTTATTTTGTACCAAGGTACTGCTCGAGGTTTTTCCTTAGCCACTCACTGATATGGTTAGAATGTTTGCATATTTCGAATTCTCAGTTTTCATTTGTTTTAGTCTTTGGGTAGCTCTTTCCCTATAATCATAGATCTATTCAATAGTTTTGTAATCATGATTTTTCTTTAGTTTATGACACTAAAATTATTCTTTTTTTTCCATGGCAGGGAAACATTTTGGTTTATATATGAAAAAAATTCCACCTACAGTCCCCTACAAGTATCATAACACTTACACATTTCAGATCTTCTTCACTAGGTACTTTTTCCTTTTGTAGGGCTCAACTTGTTTCACATGTCTATTTCTCTCAGGCATCTTTTCATTGGATTTAAGCTCACTAAATACAATCCTTTTTTGTTTCTTGGTACACTACCAAGCAACAAATTAACAAGTAGCACACTCACTGCTTCATAGTATAGGCGGCACAAAATTCTTATTTATGTAATTTGCGTTGTCTCTAGGTTGGCACCCTACCAACCCTGCTTACCAACGATGTCCCTTTCTGAGTTAGCGTACTTCCTTCCCTAATTTTCTTTATTTTTATTTACTCGGGCCTTATTTTTCCTATTTGGCTCGGGGTTTAGTAGTAGTTAAGTTCTGGATTTAAAATTGTTTCAATCCCAGATTTTAACTCTTGCTACACAAAGAGAACTTTGTAATTATGATTACTAAAATGACAATTATGTTATCTTTTTGAGTTCACTGCCTACGTTTTAAGATGTCTGTAATTGGGAATTTTCTTCTGTTTATTTTATAAGAAACCTTTAGTATATATATTATATTAGTTTTCTTTTATTGTGATGAGTAGACTTCAATAATAATTACTAAAGTGACAATTATGTTATCTTTTTGAGTTCACTCCTACAATTTTTTTTTTCTTGGTAAAATTAATCTATTATTTATAGAAACAGAATACAATTACATTTTTGCTGTCAAAAAAAACCAGCTGCCTGGTGGATATAGCAGCGTGGAGCAGCAGCATTCTCAGTGTAAGACAAACCAGACATTTAATCTAACCCATGCATGGGCCAGCGGCACCAAAAAAACATTCCCTCGCAGGGGACTTCAAAAACACATTGTGGCACAGAGCACCAACAAATTTGATAGACAAAACCTGGGCATGGACATTGCCTTGCAGCGCAGACACCATAGCAACTTGACACCATAACACATTGACCCTTAGACACCATGACACAATGACACATGGACACGTTGACAGAAGGACACATAGACAAAATTCCATCATAGCAAGCCACGTAACCTAGAGAGAAGATGCGGCTAGTCTTGCGGAACGTCCTCCACGATCTTGCACCAGCCATACTCCTTCATTTCCTGCTATGGAACCTCCTATGATGCCGCAATGACAGGCTCTTTCCCATCTTCTGCCTTCTGATTGGAAGGTCCTTCCGAAACCTTCACAAAATCAGCAGAGGGCGTCTCCATGGCTCTCCTGGTTTTAGCTAGTGGCGAATCCTCCCTTTGAGCACTGGACTCACCGTCTTCTTGGGCTTCTTCGATGAAGAGCACTGAGACATGGGCATTGATTCTGGGGCGGTTCAGAGAGGCGTTGAAGGTGAAAACAACAAAACCGAAGGAGGGCGAGGTAGAGGATCTAGGTGAGCTGGCTTGAAAAAATTGGCTTGGCCTAAGAGAACTTGCGCTTGCAGCATAAGCGCAAAGACAGTGGCAATGGAAATGGTGGGAGGTATCCTCAGCAGCAGAGGGGCATGAAGACCCACAACGGGAAGAGCCGCATCGGCTGAGCATACGTTGCCGAGGCCGAACCATGATTGTAGGGTTGTACAGGGCCAAATTGGAATTTGAACGACACAGAGAATGATATGCAGGCAGAGAATGGTAATCAGGAGATAGATGAAGGTTCAATAAGATGCTCATGAATCCGACATAGAAACAGAGGCCAAGAGTAGTCCAAGAGTCTGGGGGAGAGGAAGTGGCTTGAGAGTTCACACCCGACTTCCACCTCCACAGCGCTAGAGGTAATAGTAAAACCTCAAACCAAGCCTGTAATAACATGGCGAATTCTTTGCTGCATCCCTTAATAATGCAATTTCCCTTACCTCGAAGCACTCCCGCAATAACTATGGCCGCCATAAGAGCAGAGGGGCCGAACCTTGTGTTGCAGGCAAAGGTGGGTGGAGCGTAAATGCTCCAGTGCTGCATTCGTTAACTATTGTACCCATGCCGTCGGTTATGAACAGTCTCCCATGTGGACACGGTGCAAGTGCGCATGGCGGGCAGGTGGCTCACGCTGCTTGCCCGTCCCATCTCATAACTGTCTATTATGGTCACTCGCATCCGGGGCTTAACTGCCTACATTTTATGATGTCTGTAATTGAGAATTTTCTTCCGTTTATTTTATAAGGAAACTTTAGTATATTTATTATATTAGTTTTCTTTTATTGTGATGGAGTAGACTTCAATATTATTCTTATTGGGATTTCTACAGGTATATTAATCTGGTAAATGTTTTCATACGAGTTTTTTTTATAGTTTATCCCTCTTGAGCTCATGCAGGTACAAAATTTGTGAATTTAAACTAATGTAAATTTGAGCTAACATGGTTGGTTGTGAAATAACCTATTTCCTTCTATTTCATTCCCACCTGGAAAGGATCCTTCCCATCTATCTTTTAGTAAGAATAACTACAAGTCGTATACAACGTCTTTTCATTTACGCATTCCCACTTAATGAAATAGTATATCTATTAAAACTATAGTTAATAACCACTCTATTAATTCAGTCTCCAAATTAGAGGAAGATCACAATTTCACTCTATTTGATGAGGCTCTTATGTCACCCTTTCAAATTCACTATCCTACAATTATTTCTTGAAGACGAGTTTTCCATCATACCCTCCATCAGGGATGGAATTTGACGGGCATTTTGCCCGTCATAAGGCTTTTTGCACGTATTTGATGGCTGGAATTTGTCATTGCCCGTTTTGAGTGACGTGCCTGGAAGAGTAGAAGACGGATTTTTGACGTTTGGAACTTTTTCCAAAATGTTTTTACACACCAAACATTCTTACGAGGCAATTTTTTTCATATAACAAGGTATTTCCAAATGCATTTCTCTTATTGGATGGTTGGAAGTTGGTGGTACATTCTTATGCCTTTTTAAGGTGTCATATATTTATATTTTGTATTAAATATTATATTAGATAATGTCATAAATTATCTCTGAATTTGCATGGAACTTAATCTTATTAGGCATCTAAATATTCATGTGGCATAATGTAAATTGTTTGCTTTAAATGATAATTTAAATATATGAAATGGATAACCATCAAATGTTTTACCTTGGACTGATTATATACTTTAAATGAGCAAATTTCAAATGTTCAACACTTTTTATTGAAACCTCCACAATTGAGTTTTTTCAAATTTTGGTTTTTTCCTTACGATAAATATATGAAAATTTTCAACATAATTATTTATTGAATGGTAATTTTTTAATCAAAACTTTATTAGTGAAGGGTTAATTTATTATGAGAACATCACTATTGAAGGGCAAAATTTTTAATATAACGTTTCTTGACGGGAAGCATAAGGACCCAAGACGTCAAAAAAAATTGTATGACAGGTAAATAGAAATCCAAATTCCTACCCTGCCCTCCATTCATATTTATCCACTATAAAAACCATACATACATATAAAGAATTTATATACGTAACATGCGTCGATTTTATGTCTACGAGACTTATTTATTTCTCCCCTTGCTCATATACTATACTAATATCCGTAAAATCTGCAGGTTTTGACTTAATAATTGCAAGATGTTGATTTATTAAAAAAACTTCTAATTCAAAAGGAGTCATATCTTGTGACACAAAACTTGGACTTAATATTAGATGCATATCACGTATTTACTTTCCTTTCTACTATATTATGAAACAAATCATTTGCAATAACATTCGACTAGAACCTAAACAAAACATACGAAGAGATACATTCGATGCATATGGTATATATTTCAGCTATAATTTAATCACGAGCTATAATCAAACTTAAAATTAACATATAATCTATTATTTGTTTAGTCATAATAAGCACAACATTTTTCTAATCGTAGTCATAGTTTTTCTAAAACATGTATATGATTTGAACACTTCCCTCCTTATCATGAACTACTCTCGCTAGTTCCCTCTTAACTAAGATATTCTCACTCTAGAATCAACAACCCCTCTGATTTCTTTGTTGATTATCCTATAGATTTTCCTCACAACAAATTTTTGTTAGCGTTGTCCATCTTTTTTCTAGGTGTGCCAACGCTTTTTTGCCTAAGTTTTTTTTGGTTAAAAAAGTTCTTTCCCTTTTTGTTTAAAGATCGTGTTTTTCTCATGCAAATATTTATTCCACATTTAATTAGGATATTTATATAAATAATTAGCTTTATCAGTATAATTTTATCTCCTATCATATTAAAGTAGCGAAGGTCTACCTTGGATTTCACCACCAACAGTTGCTTCAATGTTTGGGAATCAATCTGAATATCAAGTGTTATTTCCAAAGTGTTTTGAAAGAATTTTCTATTTATTGTTTCATAAAAAAATTAAGTTATAATAATATCAAAATCATTGCTTCCAATGCCACTTAAATCCATAGTTTTTCGCATGTTAAAAAAATTAATTGTTCAAAACATATTTAAAACAATAATGTAGGGGTGTTACATCTCCTCCCCCTTTAAATAAAACAATGTCCTTGGTGTTTGTTCTTCAATTCTTCTCTTGTTGGAACAATGTTTGGAAGGCCTACCGCATTTTGTCTTGATTTTCCAACATGGCCTCCTTGGGTGTAAATTTCTCCCATTGTAGTTTAACCTGACGAATGGATTCCTGAGAAGAGTGTCCCTTCATTATTTTGTGTGAAATGGTTTTGCCAAGAAGCCTCCTTCTGCTTCCACATGTCTCAAATTCCAATCAATTACGTGATATTTATCATGCACATATTTTTTAACAAAGTCACATGAGAGACATTGTGTACTTTTATGTGGTTGGGCAAGGCTAGTTGGTATGCTATAAGTCCGACTCAATTTAAATTTGAAAAGGACCACATAATTGTGTTGATAGTTTAGCACAAGTCCCCATCCTAAACTTATTTTTTCTTCTTTTAACTATTATATAGACATGTTCTCCCACCTTAAGTTCCTTGTGGGTTCCTTTTTATCAGCATAACCTTTTTGTCTATCTTGAGTAGTTTTTAAATTATGTTTAGCTTTGTGCACCCATTGTTCCATTTCGTCTAATGCATTTGGCCCTAGAATCTGTCTATCTTCTAGATGACTCCAATTAAGAGGGGTACGAAATTTCCTTCCATACAATGCTTCATAAGGACTCATCCTTATGGAAGCTTGACAGATATTTATATAAGAAAATAATTCTAAATACATAAAATCTTCGCATTTAGTAGGTATGTCCATTACATAAATTCCTAACATGTCTTGTATGATCTAGCTTTTTCTCTCTATCTGTCCATGAGTTTGGGGGCGATAAGTTGTACTAAAATTTGGTTTTGTCCCCATTCACCAAAACAGAGCTTTCCAAAATGTGAAAGTGAAATTGGCATCGCTATCAGATATTACTATTTTTTTTAATCCCATGTAATCAAAAAATTTCCTTCATAAATATGGTTTCAATCTGGGCTATCCTAAAAATAGACTGAACTAGTATAAAATGTGCTTCCTTGCTTAGCTTTTCCACAACTACCATGATAGAATCATGTTGTCATATTTTTTTGGTAGTCCAATATCTAACGAAATCACTTCCCATTTCCATTCCAGAATGGGTGGTGGGTTTAATAGTCTGGTTGAGTGTTGGTGTTCTACCATCACTTGTTGACACTCTAAACACTTTGACCAATTTTCTGCTACTTTTTTCTTCATGCCAAGCTAGTAAATATTTTTCCTTAATGTAGTTACCATGTTTTGGTAGTCAGGATATCTGGCATACAGATTCTTATGATGCTCATATAATAACAATTGTTTTAAGATGTTTGTATTTGGAATGTACAATTTGTTCTTGTAGGTTAATATTTTTTCTAAATTTTCTGCATAACTTGAAATTTCCTTTTTCTACAATTTTTGTTGAATTTCCTAGTAAATTTGACCCTCCTATATTGAATTTTTTATCTATTCAACAAAAACTATATGAACAATAATAACACAATTAAATTTGCATGCCTACTCAAATAAACTACTAATTTATTTTCCTTTCCTTTAATATGTTTGATATCAAATTCAAACTCATTGATAAAATCCATCCACCTAGCTTGTTCAGCATTAATATCTAGCTAGTTGAAAAAGATATTTTACACTAATATGATCTATCACTAATGAAAATTGTTTTCCCAACAAATAGTGTCCACATTTTTACTGCATTAAATGAGAGAAACCAATTCCAAATGGTACATTGCGTAGTTGTTTTCATGTAATTTTAACTTCTTAGATTCATAAGCCACTTGGTAGTTATCCTACATCAAGACTCCCCCTAAACCCACCAAATAATCATTTGTGCATAAAACAAAATTATTTCCTGGACATACAATCCTTAAGATAGTTGCCACTATTAATAATTGTTTTAGTTTGTCAAAATTTTCCTAACACTTGATTGTCCATTCAAATTTTATCCCTTTATTTTGTAAGGAAGTGATAGGGTGGGCCAGTTTGGAGAAGCCTTCAATAAATATTCCCTAATAGCCTGTAATCTCAATAAAGGAACAAACGTCTAAAACATCCTTTGGTATGGGCTAGTTCAAGATGGCCCAAACATTTTTAGGATCCACTAATAGTCTCTCCTTTGAAATAACATGACCCATATATTGTATTATGTCGTTGTAAAAATCGCACATACTAAACTTAGAATATAATTGATACTCTCTTAAAGTTTGTAACTCTAGTCTCAAATGTCCTTTATATTCTACTACATTTTTGGAGTACACCATAATATCGTCTATAAATACTAGCACAAATTCATCAAGGCACTTATTAAGTATGTTATTCATTAAACACAAAAATGTTTCAAGTGCATTGGTAAGGCCAAATGGTAACACTACAAACTTTTAATACCCATATCTATTCCAGAAAGTTGTTGTATATGTTTGTTCCTATTTCTTAACTCATGATACCCTATTCTCAAATAAATTTTTGAGAATGCGATTTCCCTCTTACCTGATCGAATAGATCATCAATATGAGGCAACGAGTACTTATTTCTAATTTGCAATTTATATAATTGTCAGTAGTCCATGCACATTCCAAAAGTGCCATCTCTCATATTCGTAAATAACACTGGATCCCCCCATGGTGAAACATTGGCCCTAATGTAACCTTTAATGAGTAATTCCTGTAACTGCATTTTTATCTCTAACAATTCTAGAATACTCATTCGATAAGGTTCTCTAGACACTAGCGTAGCTCATGATACTAAATCAATAGAGAAATATATATCTCTACGAGGGGGCAAGCTTGGAATCTCTTCTATAAAAATGTCCTTAAATTTTTTAATAATTGACAATTCTTCTAATTTTTTTTTTGTTCAGTTTCTTCAATATGAACAACAAACAATTGACACCCTTTTCTGGCACTTCTTTTCAAATGTAATGTTGAAATATGTTGTAGGAATTTACAGGGTAAGTTCCTCAGACAGAACACCAAAGGACACCACTCACAAATAGATCATTGATCAATACACCAGTATTTTTGACATGGTTAAAACCCTCAAAGAGGGAAACAATCCACGGCCTGAGACAACGTGGCCACTTCAGGCAATTTATTAATAAAAGAATTAAAATTTACATAAGCTTCTCTCGTGAACAGTTAACCTACAAATGACCCTCCATGCGCTTTAAATAGAAATCATGCACCAATCGGGTGTTAAGCCACGGATCAAGTGTCGGTAATACCGAGGAGAGAATGAACCGTCGGATCACTACATATTGTGACATCACATTGTAAGTTACAACAATACATAGTAAAGAAACACACTTTACCTAACTCTATACTAGACCAAGTTATACTTCATTATTTCCTATGTGTCAGAATATCCTAACATCCCCCCTTAAGAACAACTTGGGATACGATTGAAGGATTCAAAAATATGACACAATAGGAGAAGGAAGGAGGCACTAGAGCCTATCCCCCCTTAGTGACAACTTTTTGAACTCCAACCATAAATCGAAGTTTAGTAAACTTCGCCTCTGTGAGAGCCTTTGTAAAGATGTCTGCAACTTGATCATCGGTTGAACAATATTTCACTTCAAGAACATGGTTATGAATGAGATTTCTGATGAAGTGCATGTGTAGTTCAATGTGTTTGCTACACTGATGCTAGATTGGATCTTTGCATAGTTGAATGGTACTTTGATTATCACACCAAAGTGTAGTCGGATGTTGCTGCTGAAAGCCAAACTCTGATAGGATCTGACGAAGCCACAAGGCTTCCTTACTAGCTTCTACGGCACCACGATACTCTACTTGTGCGGAAGAAAGAGAAATGGAACCTTGTTTCTTGCAAGCCCATGTAATAGGTCCTAAACCAAGAGTGAACACATAACCGACAGTAGACTTCCGATCATCAGGGTCACCAGCCCAATCAAAATCATTGAAACCAACCAATAGAGGAGATGCTTCGGCACTGTAATGAATTCCAAACTAAACTGTACCTCGAACATAACGAGGTATTCTTTTAGGTGCTTTCCAATGACTTTCATGTGGGGTTTGCATAAACCGAGCAACAAGGCCAACAACAAAGGAAAGGTCAGGACAAGTATGGGTTAGATACAAAAGTTTTCCTACAAGTTGATGGTATAAGGTAGCATCAACTTCAGGGGAAGTACAAGTGCCTGAAAGTTTGACTCCAGACTGAAAGGGAGAAGGAGTTGGCTTATAGTCTTCCATGTGAAAATCGCATAGAAGATCACAGGCATACTTGGATTGGGAAAGGGAAATACCTTCCTTGGATTGCAAGACTTGAAGACCGAGAAAATAATGCAAGTGTCCTAAGTCTGTCATTTCAAACTTCCTTTTAAGGATGGACTTCACATGGTTGATAAGGTTGGGATCACTACCAGTGAGGATAAGATCATCAACATAAAGAACAAGAATGACAAGAGACTTTCCCACTTTCTTGGTGTAGACAGTATTGTCAGAATGACACCTAGAAAAGCCAGATTCTAAAAGAAATCTAACCATTTTGGCATACCAAGCCCGAGGAGCTTGCTTGAGACCATAAAGGGATTTCTTAAGCCGACATACAAGACTGGAGTCTGTTTATATAAACCCAATAGGTTTTTCCATATAGATTTCTTCATGCAAGTCCCCATGCAAGAAGGCATATTTAACATCCATCTGATGGACTTCCCATTTGAAAGAGGCACCAAGGGAAAGAACAAGGCGGATAGAGTTCATTTTGGCAACAGGGGAGAAGGTTTCAGTATAGTCAATGCCTTCAACTTGTGAAAAGCCCTTAGCAACAAGATGAGCTTTATGTTTATCAAATTTCCCATCTGGTCCATACTTGGTTCTGTAAACCCATTTGCATCTAACAAGATTTCATCGCTTTGGTAGAGGAACAAGATCCCATGTATCATTTGCCAATAATGAAAAATATTCTTCATTCATAGCTACGTCCCAATTTGGATGGCCTAAAGCTTCTGCAAAGGTGTGAGGATCATAATTTGCTGAGACTTGAGCTAGTAAAGAAGAGGCTCTTTCGAACTGAGAATGTGTACGGCGCTGATCTGTAGGATCACTGGCAAGATCACCTGCTTCATCCCGAGTAGCACGGACCCATTTTGGAAGTGGAGGAGCTGAAGGAGGATCCTGAGAAGGTGGGGGAGTACTGTCATCCTCACTTTCATCATCCGAAGAAGAAATATGTTCAAAAGTAGAAGAGATAGAGAGAGGTGGCACATTCGTCGAACTAGGCTTGTAGGCCGATATATTTTCATCAAACTTTACATCTCTCCTAATGATAACATTTTTGGACATAAATGGAATAAGTCTATATCCTTTGACATCTTCAGAATATCCAACAAAAATACATTTTTCACTCTTAGGTTCTAAAGATTTATGTTTCTCATCTGGGATATGGACCCATGCTTCACTTCCAAAAACACGAAAGTGACTCACATCTGGTTTAATTGAGCTCCATGCTCCTTCTGGAGTGATATTATTTAAAACCTTAGTAGGAGTGCGATTTATTATGTAATTTGCACAGTTAATTGCTTCTGCCCAATAATTTAGACTAAGTCCTTTAGATTGAAGCATACAATTAGCCATTTCCTTTAAGGTGCGATTCTTCCTTTCAACTACACCATTTTGTTGTGGAGTATATGGAACAGTATGTTGCATTTGAATTCCATTCTCAATGCAAAAGTTGATGAAGTCGTTTTTAACATATTCTCTGCCATTATCAGATCTTAGCTTAAGAATTTGATGTCCAGATTGTTTTTCCAAAAAGGCCTTAAAGGCCAAGAATTTGTTAAATACTTCACTCTTGAGTTTTAAGAAGTATACCCAAGTGCGTCTGGAGAAATCATCAATGAAAGTTAAGAAATATTTGTAGCCAGAGAAGGAAACAACTGGAAGTGCACCACATAAATCACTATGCACAAGCTGTAGAGGAGCTGAGGTGTGCCAAGAGGCACGTTTTTCAAAACTGTCCTGATGATGTTTCCGAGTACACATCCGTAACAAACACCATCTCTGCAAGATAACATAGGAAGACTTGTTACCATATTTTACATAGATTCTAAAGGGAGCGATAGTTCAAGTGACCAAATCGCTCATGCCAAAGTTTGCTCACTTCATCATTATGAGCAACAAATACCGAGGGAAGATTTGATGGCCCAAAGTTGTGAAACTTATACAACCTTGTGAAATCATCAGCAATGCCAGTGGCTAAAATCTGTCTAGGATCCTTTAGGTCCTTAATTACAACATCGTGAGGTGAAAATTCAATGATTTTACCTTCACCTGAATGAGTTATCTGATAAACAGATAGAAGGTTGGAGGATAAGGTTGGAACACATAATACATCATTAAATTGACCATTGTCTATGTGAACAGTTCTAGTCCGTACAACACTAAGAGATCTATTATCACCAACATATATATTTTTGGTGTTACAATCATTTAAAGAAGAAAACATGGCTTTATTTTTTGCCATGTGATAAGAAGCTCCAGAATCAATGAGCCACTCATGAGAATGAGAGGAAGAAGATACATTTAGTGCATATCCAGACCGAGATGCTTGACAACCACATGCAGAAAGTGCCATTCCTGAAGATGAATTTGAAGATTGCTCCAAATGGATGTTATGTTTCTTCATTGCTGCTTCCAAGGCTTCCATCTTCTTGAAGCGTTTAGATTCTAAGTGGCCATCTCGATTACAAAAGTTGCAATGTCTATCAGTCTTCTTGCCTTTGTTTTTATTTGTCTTCATTTTGTTGAAATGATTTTTCATTTTGAGCCTGAGATTGCTTAGGACCCTTGTTTGGTTTAGGACCATTCTTTTTAGGATACGACTTCTTAGGATTCTTTGAATTTGGTTGTTGTTGGGCGGTTAACGCTTTCTTAGAAGAGTTTCCAAGATTAAGAAGACCAAGGTGTAAGAGTTCTTCTTGTTCTCTTATTAAAGAATCACAAAAAGAATCAAAGGAAGGAGACTTGTAGTCTTGTCCTTGAGAAATGAAGGCTTCTCTTGTAGAATGGAAGGTGGAAAAAAACACAGAGTAGCCTGGTCCCAACTTAGTAAGAATGGAATAGATAAGGTTAGTATCTTCTTTCTTAACCTTAACACCTTCCAAGAGAAATCTAAGGGTCTTGAATTTAGACAAAAAATATTCAATAAAAGAAAAATTATTGGGGTCCAATGTAAGCAACTCATTTCCAAGTTGATGGGCTCTAAGTTCATTTTTTATTCCAAAAACTTTAGTAAGCTAGTCCATTTCTTTATCAGGAGTATCAAGTTCTACAATATGGAATCTAAGATCTGGAGAAATAGACATTCCTATCAACCCACGTGCTTGATCTTGCCTATTTTCCCATTTATCTACTTTATCTTCATCTTTCAGTTTGGTTTCTTGGCCTGAGGCTATTCTGTAAAGACCTTTACTTCTAAGTAAATCCACAATGTAGGACCGCCATTGGAAGTAGTTGGTGCTGTCAAGAATAACTTGGCATGGACTTTCCATTTTAAGAGAAACTTAAGCTATATATATTGAAGCTAAGTGTTCCAATGGAAATATCTCGAAAAATTAGGCTAGTTCAAAAAAATTGGCTCTGAAAACGGCTTCCGGATGAAGAAGTTATGGCTTTTTGAAGAAAAGTTGATGAAGGCGCCGACGAAGTGTGGGAATATGCGGAAATGAAAAAAAACACCCTTTTTCCAACAAAAATGAGATTTGAGCCCAAGACCTCTACTCTCATAAATTAGCTTCGAACCAAGTGAGCTAAACAAAAAGTTTGAGAGAGAGAGAGAGAGAGGGCGGGGGGAGGGGGGTTTGGTCACTGAAGCTTTGGATTGCATGCTTACTTGAGAAAGCTCTTTTTCTCCCTACAAAACAAAAACACAAAACCAACACGGACATACAAAAAAAAACAAACCTTACGACCTAAAGTTAGCTTTACTCGGAAACTAAATATTTTCCTCAATTTTTCTGATTTTCCGAGATCACACTAAGGCGCTGCGGAAAAGAGCATACGCATGAGAAAAATCATTCCTTCCTATTTTTTATTTGCCCAGATTGCACAGAGCCACAGGGCAAAGAGCATACGCAGAAATGAAAGGTATAGATCTGGTAATAAAAAAGAAGCTAAATAAACCGAAATAATAAACAGAGAGAAAAATAACTAGAAACTGCAAAAAAAAACATTGTATACCTCCAGATCTTAAAAATGACGTAGCTAGGGCTACTAGATACCTTTTCACATGAAACGAAAGGGGTTACTCACTGGAACAGATGCTCCTAAAATAACAGAGCAGTACTCTCTGCCTGAAAGTAGTGAGAAACAATAGATCTAGGAGATGGAAATCAGATGTAGTTCTACCGACTTCAGATTTGGATCACCAACGGACGTGGCCATCAAATAGCTCTGATACCATGTAGGAATTTACGGGTTAAGTTCCTCAGATAGAACACAAAAGGACACAACTCACAAACAGATCACAGATCAATACACCAGTATTTTTGACGTGGTTAAAATCCTCAAAGAGGGAAACAGTCCATGGCTTGAGCCAATGTGGCCACTTCAGGCAATTTATTAATAAAAGAATGAAAATTTACATAAGCTTCTCTCATGAACATTTAACCTACAAATGACCCTCCATGCGCTTTAAGTAGAAATCATGGACCAATCGGGTGTTAAGCCATGGATCAAGTGTCAGCAATACCGAGGAGAGAATGAACCGTCAGATCACTACATATTGTGACCGTCGAATTGTAAGTTACAAAAGTACATAGTAAAGAAACAAACTTTACCTAACTCTATACTAGACCAAGTTATACTTAACTATTTCCTATGTGTTGGAATCTCCTAACATATGTCAGACCGAGATTGATTTTGGTATTCCTTTTATTAGCTAGGTTTTACATTCTAGAGTTGCATAGCTCATTGTTTTCTCTAAACAATTGATTACAAGTTTGTTCTTTTCCAACCAATCCATACCTATTAACACATCATGTGACCCTAAAAAAAGTATGTTTAACTATACTTTAGTTGTATAACCATTTAAATCTACTCAACATTTTTTTACATGGATAACTACCTTCCTTTTTGTGCTTGTGGCCATTTGTACCAACCATTAGTTCTTAAATTTTTCAGTTTTTAGCTTACATTTTTCCACAATATAAGGACTAAGTTTGCTAACACTAGCCCCTAGGCCAATTGATAAAGAAACATAATGATTCAATGAGGTACCTTCAATCGTGACCATGGTGGATTGCCGCTCTTCTTGTCTGTCTTCCAAAGCTACACTTACTTCGAGGATGTTTCTTGTAATGTCGTTCACTACTTTTGCTTCATGTACTACTTGTATGTTTTGAAAATATCTCGGGTTATATGTGCATTCCCTAAACAAGTAGCTTCCCAACACCTCCAGCATTTAAAGGTTCATTTTATTTAACCCCGCTTGTTCATTTATTATTTAGCTCCATGGTTTTCAACCTAGTTTGGGATTGTGCAGGAAGGGTTGAATTTCTTTTTTCTCATCCTCTTTTGTTGGTGATCCCTAACAAAATTCCTAAGAAATGAATGTTTTTTCTTCCTTTTTCCTCCTGAAAATTTACATCTATATTTACCCTTCCAAGGTTTTGATCCTTCCCCTCTATTTCTAAATTTCAATATCATAATCTGGATTTCCTTACTATTTTTTACATTGTTTTAGGATTATCAAATACAATTCTATCTTTATAAGTAATAAGTAAGCAATTTAAAAATATTTTCAACTTGTCTTTCTCTTCCTTGGTATAGGGAACATACTGCAGCAAGTTGGTGAATTTAGCTATAAACTCATTCATAATTAACTTCCCCAATTTCAATTAGTGAAATTCCTTGGCTTGATCATCATAGTATCATTGATGTAGATACTTAGACTGATTTTTTTTTGGAAATCTTCCCACAAAATGGTTTTTGGAACTCTTCCAAAGAAATTTTTGTTTCCTCTAGTGTATGCATGATTTTAACTTCCTCCCTCCATAGAGAAACATTTCCTTGAAACTGGTAAATGGAAAATTTATCCTTAAAAATGTTGTCATACTCAGAAACCTTAAATACTTTTTCATGTTGATCAGCCATGCCTCAACATCCTCCTCCCTCTCTCCATCACATGTCAAGGGTTTTATTTTTTTAAATTCACCCTGTAGCTCCATTTTCTTTTTCCTTATTATTTTTTGTGGCTTGGTATGTGATTTTTTTTATTCAATACCAATTTAATCTTTTTCTGTCGCCATCTCTACAATTTTCCATTTAAGAGATTCTACTTTTTCTCCCTACCCCATGACTTCTATTGTATTATGGCTAGATATTTTAGTTAACTCCCTTATCAACTTTTCCTATTACTCACTAACTTTCAACAATTATTCCTAACTAGTTCTGAGGTGCACAAACTCTTTTTGTACATTTATCATTCTTTTTATGAATTGAGATGTTGTGGGGGTACTTTCCCCTCCCAATTCCACATAAGTTCCTTCTCCTTCCATGACAGGTAAATTTGGACCTTCATCCATCCTTTGGTGTATAATGCTTCAGTTGAGTATCTTATAATCAAAACTATCCGAAATTAGTTTCTGGATCTGTAACTCATACACCACATCAACACCTAAATTCATTTAACATGGTGGCTTCCCATAGGTCAATCTATTTTCTTTCCTTTGGCTTTGATACCATATGTCACATGCCCAATTTTCCAACTACACACACACACACACACACACACACACACACACACAGAGAGAGAGAGAGAGAGAGAGAGAGAGAGAGAGAGATATCTATATATATATTGACATAGCTCCATAACATTGTCCTTCATATATATTCAATAAACACTTCTTTATAGATAAGCCTCTATTATTGTCAACTCAGTTATACTAACACAACACTTAGTGGTCTCTAGTTACGAAATGTGTGGAGATGTTTTTCTATGTTTTTTCCAAATGGTTGACTTGGAAGCTTATGGTAACCATTCCAATGGTATGATTCTCTTGTATTGATTTTCTTTTAAGTGCGCCCATAAACCTTCTTCTAGAACAATCAAGCTCAATGGCCAGTTCTTGACTATCATCCACACCATAATATAATGTAATGTATGGATCTCGAGTATCATCCACATCATAATATAATGTAATGGGTGGTTCTTGACTATCATCCATATAATAATATTATATATTTAATAGTCATTCCCCACACATAATCCCAACTAGTAGATAAATGAAACCATAGAACATTAATCAAGGTAGATGTACCTAAATCTAATATGGTGGAAGAAATTATTACCCTCCAACTCTAATGTACATGTGGATGGGGAAAGTGGGGCTTGCTTGGCTATACATTCATACACCTTCCCATCTTGGAGTGGTTATGGTACTGAAGGCCATGTAAATTTCAAGCAAGCCCAATATTCTCCTCCACATTGATAGTAGAGATTCTCCTTACCACATCTAAGGGTGGACAATTAGTATAGCCTCAACCATAGCCCTTGTCTTCACACTCCGATGTTCCCATTCTCAATTGGGGTACCTATATTATAATAGGGAGAGTGAGTATGGCCCTTGGTTTTGTTCTTGTCACCTGGAATGGCTATAGTAGTGGCACGACTCCTCTTCCATCTGTAGAAATTAACTAACTGTCACATTTCTTCTAGGACTGGTGACTAGTTGAATTCCATGGTTACATAGGTAAAAAAGAAATAAAAAAAAATCCTTGTATCGCTAGAATTAGTAATAATTCCATGTATATTTTCTTTCCTCTTGTTCATGGTTGACATAAAAGCCTTCTAGGGTATTGTTACATGCAAGATGGTTAGTTCTTACAAGCTGGGTATAACTTGTAGGTGATGCTCACTCACATTCAAAATATTTCACTAAGAAATGGGCTTCCCATTAGTTGGGCTCTTCTTATAAAGTAACATCCCCTAGTTGTTTTATTTTTTCTATTCCATAAACTATGGCTTTGGAGTATTAACTTTTACTTGACTTAATTTTAGGTTTCCAAGGGTGAATTTTTATTTCACTTGCACCAACACTCTCTTGTAATCACTTGGGGTTTTTACACATTTTATTTGTTTTCTTGACTACTTTAATTAAGGATAAATGGGAACCATGAAAACCTATTTTGGTGGAGCGTAGCTTTCTCACTCTATGAGATGTATATTCGACACTCGTCTGGTTATTTTAGTGAATCCTACAGTCGACCTTTTAAGGTAACCCAACATAACATCTATATTTTCCCTTCTTCGGGATTGTCCTCAATAATAAAATCTTCCTTTAATTTGGAGTAAACTGATGGTTTGACCTTTTGAACAATTTCTTTTTCAGATTTGAGGTTGCCATATTTTCCACATTAACATCTTCTTTGTTTTTTTATTTATTTGAATTTCTTGCCAAGGAAGTGGCATCCACTTTTGTACCAAGGTATCGCTCGAGGCATTTCCTTAGCCACTCACTCATATGGTTAGAGTCTTCGCATACTCCAAATTCTCACTTTTCGATCTTTGTTTTAGTCTCTGTGTGGCTCCTTCCATGTAATCATAGATTTCTTTAATATTTTTCCAATCATAATTTTTCTTTAGTATATGACACTAACATTGTCCTTCATTTCATGGAAGGGAAACTTTCTACTTTATATATGAATAAATTTCCACCTACAGTCCCCTACAGGTACCCTGACACTTACACATTTCAAATTTTCTTCAGTAAGTGCTTGTTCATTTTGTACGATACAACTAGGTTCACACGTCTGTTTCTCTCAGGCATATTTTTTTTTTGCATTAAGCTCACGGAATATGATCCTTTTGTGTTTCTAGGTACACTACCATGAAACAACTCTATCAAGTAGTGCATTCATTGATTCATGGTTTAGGTGGCACAAAATTATTATTTGTTTAATTTCCGTTGTCTCCAAGTCGATAGCTTACACACCCTTCTTACCAATGATGTCCCTTTCCGAGTTGTTGGTGCAATTGCTTCACCACAATTTTATTTATTTTCTTCTGTTATTTCCTTGAGATATTATTTTTCCTTTATGTCTCAAGGTTTAGTTGTATCTATGTTCTAGATTTATAATTGTCTGAGTGCCAAATTGTAACTTTTGCTACACGAAGAGAAATTTGGAATTATGAGAATGATAATAAATACTACATTATCTTTTTAAGTTCACTGCATACATTTTCATATGTTTATAATTGGAATTTTATTCTATTTATTTTATAACGAACCTTTGGTAGGTTTATTATATACGTTTTATTTTCCCTATGATGGGATATAATTAAATTATATAATATTATGGTAATTGTGTTCATACTAGTCTTTTATTGTTTATTGCTCTTGAGATCATGCATTTAAAAACATTGTAAATTTAATCTACTATATCTTGAGCTAACTGTTGGAAATAATAATAAGAGCGGGGGATGAATAAGTATTGCCAAGTCAATAGCTTTTCCATTTCCATAATCAGATTTATATATGCCACTTTAGTTAAGGGAACTCACATGTACACACGATTGTGTTTATGGCAACTAGCGTATATTCAATAAACTTATGATTCAGTTAATTCATCATATGTTGATCTTTAATCAGTGCATCAAAACTTCATTAACCATATAAACAGTAACCAGGTGCAGTAAAAACAAAACAGACAATCACACATAAGAAACACATATGAACACGAATATTTAAGGTGGAAACCCAATGCGGGACAAAAACAACCTGTTGTTGTCTTCTTTTAATATAAGAAAAACATGTTTACAATCTTGTACTGGCACAGAATCATACTAGTATGCAGGCACCCACCTGCAGAAGGCTACAACCTTCTCTCATTCTCTAGCTTCTACTGGAAGGGAGCTACAACCCCCTAGCTCTTGTACTAGCCGATATATTTACTAGTATGTAGGCGCCAACCTACAGAACGCTACAACCCTCTCTCGTTTTCCAGCTGCTATTGGAAGGGAGCCCCAACCCCTTGGCACCAACCTACATCAGGCTACAACCCTCTCTCGTTTTCCAGCTTCTACTAGAAGGGATCTCCAACCCCCTGGCTCTTGTACTGGCCGATATGTTTACCAGTACAAAGGGGTTGGCCTACAGAAGGCTACGACCTTCTCTTTTCCTCCACAGACCACATTTCATAAATTTTTAGATTGGATACACTTGGATCACAACACCATAATATGAAGGCCATGTTTCATCCAATTTTCATACTGGACCCATCAACAACATTCAAGCTCAAATCAATCACCACTGCAATACAACCATTGCTTTAACCAATCATTGAATACTCAACCATCAATCTCTGAATCACCCAACAACTAAATCATTGAAGCCCTGTCATCAAAACATAGTCACCAAAACATAGAGCAGAACCCAGAACTCTGCAACAACCACTAGACCCAACTACTAATTCAGATATCATATTTCATAATGTATACGCTACTCTAATGAGCTGAAACATCATGTATACACGCTTTTACCAGTGAACCCTCATATAGATCTGCAAATACTAACTTAAAAACTTCATAGTTATTTCAGAATTTAGTCATACCCAGATCAGAATAAAACATGCGTCAGTATCCATATCTAGTCTATCCATGATCAAACCACATAATGATAATACATTCCAAGCCTTAAGATCTTGATCCATCATCCATCGTCATCCACATAGGTGCATCCTTAGTTCAAATCAAGCAAAGCATAACAAATCCATCACTTGCATACTGGATCTCACACTTCATCAAATATTCAATACTTGCACACCCGGCCTAATGATCTTTTCCTCATATAGTTTTTGGCCTTTCTCAATACCATGGACCAAAAACATTTAGGACTAATACCTTGGACCAAATACCAAGGGTCAATACCTCAGACCAGATACCTTAGACCAATACCATGGACCAAATAACTTGGACCAAAACTTAGTTTCCCAAGATATACATGCTTTTCCTTCTGTTAAAGTGCGTGTGTACATTATATGCATCTTTTGATTTGTTCACCCACGTGTATATGCTCCTTTGTCAAGGTGAACCTGCGAATACCTCTCTTTATTCATTCTTTGTAATTTTATCATTAATTCTTTGCTATTGACTTTATGCACTATGATCTGTCATTGAGTGAGTTTCCATTGTGGTATGATGTTTCATCTGAGTGAGTTTCCATCAAGGACAACACCTGTATCATAATTCCAACAATCGTCCCCTTTAGACTTGATGGCAAAAACCACACCAAGTCACTCTCCCCCTTTGACATTAAGGGAAAAGGGCAAACCAAGATATTCTCTCCCTTTGATATACATTATGATGTCCATACTCCCCCTAAGTACATGCTGAAATATTTGATTGATATCCCCCTTTGTACATGCTAAGATGTACCAATCGGTTAGTGCTCCCCCTGAACACATGCAGAGTCCACAAAAATATTTTTCAAACGAATAACATGACTCTACAACTCAACTAAGTGAGTATGACCTTCCCATCACCAATGACTCATACATACATCCATCTCCCAACCATGTGGGGATATGCCAAATTGGACTCATCCACCCAACCAAGTGGGGATATGCGAATTGTTTATACATGACTAAAAAATAGAAATTATTACATCATCCTTCCCATGCATAGTGGGTTTACAAATTAAGTCTTTGCATGACTTTTACATCAAATGATATACATGACTTTTATAACAAATACCAACAATCCAAACAAGACCATGATAGTCATGAGCAACTATCATACACCATATATGATCTGCACCATAAGCATCTGTCAACAGCATCCAGACCTGTAACCTGCAATACCATTCTCTTGGCCAACCAACAATAATATGCCAGTTAAGTGATCATCCATGAATCTGATTTGAATACCAATAATGTGACCCCAAGTATCATAGCAAGATGTATCATTTAGTCACATAAGCATCATCACCAAAGATTTCTAAGCATAATGCCAAAAATGCATTATTCGAAGTATATGCTCCCCCTGAACCTTTTCCATCTGTTCACTATCAGATCTAATCATGCATATATCAGCAAGAAGTATCAAGGCATCATCATCAATCAGATATACATCAAGTCAACTTGTGAGTATCAAAAGCACTTCTAAATAACACCTTATGATTACCAAAACATTTCCACACATCATCAGCATATTGTAACCATCATCAAATAGAGCAAATAATTGACTGAACCATATCAGACCCTTTTTCTTGAGTCTGTCCCACTGCTATTCCTCAAACCAACATATATGCGACTATGCAGCTTCAAACTCTCATATATACTCAACTTGTTTTCATGAAACTTGCATATGAGATTTAGAACATTGAATTTTCCTACTTTCAGCTCCCTCTGAGTCTGTTATGTCTATATACTCAGCTATACCACATCTTACTGACTGTACTTCCTTTTTCTTCCATATCTTGGAGTGTGATGATGATTTCTCCCTTCGGTATGGTGGCTGAAATTTGCTTCTACATTCTTTTACTTTATGTCCAAACTTGTTACATGCATAGCATCTTACATGATTCATATTCCTTCTCTGACACTCAGTGGCTTTGTGACCAAACATATTGCAAGCAAATTAATATCCCTTAAAGTACCTCGAACGTGATGATCGTTCTATGTGACGGTCTTGAGCCATTCTACTTCTGCATCTGGCTGCAACATGTCGGAAATTATGACATATGAATCATTCAACATTATTCATCAGAGGAAATAACATCTATTACTTCCACAGTTAGGAGTAAAATATTTTCTTTGAAGACTTTCTTTCCTTGGTTGTTGATGGGGTTGACCTATTATCTCCTTGTTGAGTATTTCAGGTTTTGCATTAGAGTTCCTTGCCTCACCTTGTGAGCTAGATTCACCTTCAACAGATTCATAAAAACCAAGACTAGTTTTGATATCCGGAGAGCTTTGACTACTAAGAATATTATCCAAGATCTTAGTATTGTCTTGAAATCATAACAGTTTATCCTTTTCTTCTAGTTTACCTTTTAAGATATTTACCTCAAATTGATGTTGTTATTCCTTTTCCAGATGTTGTTTCTTCAATATTTCTTCAGCCTTTCTTCCTTCTTCCACTTGTTGCCTTAATTTGAGAATCTCGTTTTCTTGTTATTTATCTTCTTGATGTAGTTCTTCATTCTGCTTATTTTTTAATGATATCACTTCATCCTACAACATTTGACATACTTTGAAGGCACACTCCATCTGAGCTTTTGATATGGTAACTTCTTCTTTGAGGGAACACTCCCTTTTGTTAAATAGATCTTGTTGGTCTATGATTTTATCTGATGCTTCATTTTCTTGTTCATCTTGAGGTGATTTGGAATCTAAATCCTTGCTTCGATCTAATGGCCAATTGTCTCTCCTGCTGTCATCGTTCCTTTGAAATTTGTTCTTCTTTTGAGGTGATTCCTTCTTTAGCTTCTTTCCCATTGTTTCTATGGATCTGCTTCAAGTGATCAAGCTTCTATCAAAGGACCTACTCTGATACCAATTGTTGGAAATAATATTGAGAGCAGTGGGGGCGGGTGAATCAATATTAGCAAGTCAATAAATTTTCCATTTCCATAATCAGATTTATATACGCTACTTCAGTTAAGGCAACTCGCATGTACATGCAACTGTGTTTAAGGCAACTAGCGTATATCCATCAAACTTATGCTTCAGTTAATTCATCATATGTTTATCTTTGATTAGTGCATAAGAACTTCATTAACCATATAAATAGTAACCAGGTGCAGTAAAAATAGAACAGACCATCACACATAAGAAACACACATGAACACTAAGATTTAAGGTGGAAACCCAATGCGAGACAAAAACCACCTGCTGCTGTCTTCTTTTAATATAAGAAAAACTTATTTACAATATTGTACTGGCGCAAACTCATACAAGTACACAGGCACCCACTTGCAGAATGATACAACCTTCTCTCATTCTCCAGCTTCTACTGGAATGGAGCTACAACCCCCTAGCTCTCGTACTAGTTGATATATTTACTAGTATGTAGGCGCCGCCCTACAGAAGGCTACACCCCTCTCTCATTTTCCAGCTGCTACTAGAAGGGAGCTCCAACCCTTGGCTCTTTTACTAGCCGATATGTTTACCAGTACGTAAGCGTCGGCCTACAGAAGGCTGTGACCTTCTCTCTTCCTCCAAGGACAATGTTTCATAAATTTTTAGATTGGATACACTTGGATCACAACACCATAATATGAAGGACACGTTTCATCCAATTTTCATACTGGACCCATCAACAACATTGAAGCTCAAATCAATCACCACTGCAATACAACAATTGCTTTAACCAATCATTGAATTCTCAACCATCAATCTCTGAATCACTCAACAACTGAATCACTAAAGCCCTGTCATCAAAGCATAGTCACTAGAAAATAGAGCAGAACCCAGAGCTCTGCAACAACCACTAGACCCAACTATTAATTCAGATATCATATTTAACAATGTATACACTACTCTGATGATCTGAACCAACGTGTATACGCACTTTTACCAAAGAAAACCCGCATATAGATATGCAAATACTAACTTAAAAACTTCACATCTATTTCAGAATTTAGTCATACCTAGATCAGAATAAAACATGCATCAATATTCAGATCTAGTCTATCCATGATCAAACCACATAATGATAATGCATTCCAAGCCTTAAGATCCCAGTCCATCATCCACATAGGTGCATCCTTAGTTCAGATCAAGCAAAGAATCACAAACCCATAACCTGCATACTGGATCTCACACTTCATCAGATATTCAATACTTTCACACCTAGCCTAATGATCTTCTCCTCCTTATATAGTTTTAGGCCTTTCTCAATACCATGGACCAAAACCACTTAGGACCAATACCTTGGACGAAATGCCTAGGGTCAATACCTCGGACCAGATACCTTGGACCAATACCATGGGTCAAAATACCATGGACCAAATAACTTGAAACAAAACATAGTTTCCCAAGATATACATGCTTTTCCTTCTGTAGAAGTACGTGTGTACGTTATACGCACCGTTTGGTCTGTTAAGTCGCGTGTATACCCTCCTTTGTCAAGGTGAACTTGCGTATACCTCTCTTTATTCATTCTTTGTAATCTGAACATTAATTATTTGCTATTGACCTACTGCACCATGATCTGTCATCTGACTGAGATTCCACTGCACCATCATCTGTCATTTGAGTGAGTTTCCATCAAGGACAACACTTGTATCATAATGCCAACACTAACCTTGTTGGTTGTGAAGTAACCTATCTAGTTTGTTTGTTTCTTTTTCATTTCCACCTGGTAAGGTTCCTTCACATTTGTTATTTAGTAAGAATAGTTAAAAGTCATATACAACATATTTCCGTTTACAAATTCCCACTAAATAAAATAGTCTACTTGTTAAAACTATCATGGTCATAACCATTCTATTACTTTGGTTTCCAAAGTCATGCCTAAGAGGAGGTTCCTAATTTCAATATATATGATGAATCTTTTATTTCACCCTTCCAAATTCACTATCCTACAATTATTTCCCAAAGACGAGTTTTCTATAATACCCTCCATTCATATTTATGCACCCTACAAACCATACAGACATACCTAGCATTTATATATGTAACATCTGTCAATTTGTTGTCTACCATATCTATTGTTTTCTCCCCCTTCTCATATACTATACTGGTCATACTAGGAATATAGTAATATCCATAAAATTAATAGGTTCTAATTTAATAATTACCATATGTTGATTTATAAAAACTTTTCTAATTTAAAAGGAACCATTTCCCATGACACAAAATTTGGACTTGAGCTTAGATGCATAGGGCATATGTACTTTCCTTCCTACTTATGAAATGAATCATTTACAGTAGCACTCAATTAGAACCTAAGCAGAACATAAGCAGAGATACATTTCAAGAACATGGTATTTCTTTTAGCTATAATTAAATCATTGGTTGCAATAAAACTTAAATTTAACACTGAATAAACTATATGTTTAATCGCAATAACCAAATCATTTGTCTAACTGTAGTTGATGTTTGTCTGAAACATATACAGGCTTCAAACACTTTCTTCCCGACCATGAAAAACTCTTGCAAGTGCCTCCCGAGTGAATATTTTCTTGCTCTGGAATCAAAAACCCCTTTTATTCCTTTGTGGATTGTCTTATAGATTCTTTTCCCAATAAATTTTTCTTACCAATGTATCTCTTTTTTTTCTTGGTCTACCAATCCTTTTCTGCTTAGGTTTTTCTTTTTCTTTTTTTAATTCTTCTTTCTGTCATTTTTAAAGGCCACCTTTTTCTCCCAAGTGCTTTACGCCACCTTTACTTAGTATATTTCTCCAACTGGGTATCTATAATATGTTTTTTTCTCCCATCGTTTTAAGGTAGGGAAGGTATATCTTGGACTTCACCACCAACAGATGTTTCCATGCTTGGCAGGCAATCTCAATATCAAGTGTTCTTTCTTAAGAGTTTCCAAGCAATTTTTTTACTTATTGTTTCTTAAAATAATTACAATAGAATACTATCCAAATCATGGCTTCCATTTTCACTTAAACCCATAATTGTTTTCATGTCTAAAACTAATAATTATTCAAAATATGTTTAGGACATAAATGTAGGGGTGTTACATCTACTCCCCCTTGAAACAAACCACCATCCCTGGTGTTTGTTCTTCAATGTTTCTCCTATTGGAACACTGCTAGGAAGGCCTTACCCATTTTGCCTTCCTTTTCCCATGTGACCTCCTAAGGTGTAAATTTATTCCATTATACTTCAACCTGAGAAATGGCTTGATTCCTCAACAAAGTATCTCCCTGTTCTAGTATGTGAATTGGTTCTGCCAGGAAATATCCTTCTAGTTCCATCTATATCAAACTCCTATCAATTACGTGAGCCTTCTCATGCACATATTTTTTTAAAAAGACACATGGAATAAATTTTTTACTTTTTTGTCGCTGGGCAAGCCTAGATAGTATGCTACTTGTCCGACTCAGTCAAAATTTTCAAAATGACTACAAAACTATAGCACTAGTTTATCACAATTCCCCATCCTCAAGGTACTTTTTATTTGTTTAACTCTTATATAGACATGTTTTTCCACCTTAAATTCCCATTGGGTTCTTTTTTTTATCATCATAAGGTTTTTGTCTATCGTGGGCACTTTTTAAATTTTGTTAAATTTTTTGCACCACTTGTTCCATTTCCTTCTGCACCACTTGTTCCATTTCCTATAATGCATATGGCCCCATAATCAGTTTATCCTCCACCTGATTCTAGCTAAGAGGGTTATGTAATTCCCTTCCATACAATGCTTCAAAAGGACTCATCCTTATGGAATCTTGATAGTTTTTAATATTAGAAACTTTGCTAAATGAATAAAATCTTCCTACTTAGTAGGTTTGTCTGTTACATACAATCTTAACATGTCTTGTATGATCTAGTTTGTCCTCTCTATTTATCCATTAGTTTAGGGGTGATAAGTTGTACTCAAAGTTAGTTTTGTGCCCATTCCCCAAAATAGGGCTTTGAAAAACTTGGAAGTGAATTTGGTATCGCTGTGAGATATTACAATTTTTAGGACCCCATGTAATCAAAACATTTCCTTCATAGATATGTTTCCAATCTGTGTTGTCCCAAAAGTAGAATCTACTGGTATAAAATGTTCTTCCTTGCTTAGATTATCTACAACTACCATGATGGAATCATGTTGTCGTCTTATTTTTGGTAGTCTGGTAATAAAATTTAAGGAAATTACCTCCCATTTCCATTCCAGAATGGGTAGTGGGTTTAGTCGTCAAGCTGGGTGTTGTTCTACCTTCACTTGATGATGTTGTAAACACTTTGAAGAATATTCTAGTACTTCCTTTTTGATGACAGACTAGTAATTTTTTTTCCTTAATGCAGTTTCAATCCTTTGGTAGCCCCAATGTCCTACATACGACTTCTTATTATGTTCATCTAATATAAAATATTTTAAGGCGTTTGTATTTGAAGTGTACAATTTGTTCTTATACGCTAATATTTTGTTTTTATATTCTACGTAACTTGATATTTATTTTTCTACAATTTTTGTTGAATCTCATGATAAATTTTATCCCAGTGTATTGAATTTTGAATCTATTTAACATAACTTGTATTGACACTACTAACAACGATTGCATTTGCATGCCTACTTAAAGCATATACTAGTTTACTTTTCTTTCCTTTAATATGTTTGATATCAAATTCAAACTGGCTAAGGAAATCGATCAACCTAGCTTGTCTACCATTAAGATGTGGTAGGTTGAAAAAATATTTTAGATTAATCTGATTTGATACCAATGTAAATTATTTCCTGACAAATAGTGTCTCCACATTTTTAGTGCATGTATAGAAACAACCAATCTAAATTGTACACTGTTTATTTCTTTTCATGTGATTTTAACTTCCTAGATTCATAAGTTGCTATGTGGTATCCTTCATTAGTACTCCCCATAAACCCTCTAGAAAAGAATTTTTGTATACAAAATATTCTTTTCCTGGGGTGGAATCCTCAAAATAGGTTCTACTATTAATAATTGTTTGTGTTTGGAAAAAAATTCCTGGCACTTATCTGTCCATTTAAATTTTATCCCTTTCTTTCGCAAGGAAGTGATAGGGTAGGCTAGTCTGGAGAAATCTTCAATAACTCTGTTGTAATATTCGTTAATCCCCATAAAGGACCAATCGTTTAACACATCCTTGGGTATGGGCCAACTCAAGATGGTTGTAACCTTTTCAAGATCCGGCGACAATCCCTCCTTTGAAATAACATGACCAAAATATTGTATTATGTCCTTGTAAAACTCACACTTACTAAACTTAGTATATAATTGATGCTTTCTTAAAGTTTGCAACACCAATCTGAAATGATATTTATATTTTTACCCATTTTTAGATAAAAATAGCATATCGTCAGTAAATACCAACACAAATTGATCAAGGTACTTATTAAGTATGTTGTTCATTAAACGCATAAATGTTGTAGGCACATTGGTCAAGCCAAATGGTAGCACTAATAAATTTTAATTCCCATACCTAGTTTGAAAAGTTGTTTTATGAATATATTCCTCCCTATTTCATAGCCAATGATACGATATTCTGAGATCAATTTTTGAGAATACAATTTCCCCTCTTAATTAATCAAATAGCTCATCAATACGACACAACATGTACTTATTTTTAATGATGAATGTATTTAATTTCAGGTAGTTTTTACACATTCTAAGTCTGCCATCTTTCTTCTTAAGACATAACACTGGACCCCCCCATGGTGAATTGTTGGGCCTAATGTATCCTTTATCTAGTAATTCCTGTAATTGCATTTTAAACTATAATAATTCTATAATACTCATTCGATATGGTGCTCTAGAAACTGTGGTAGCTCCCAGAACTAAATCAATAGAGAAAACTATTTCTCTGCAAGGGGGAAAGCCTGAAATCTCTTCTAGAAAAATGTGCTTAAAATTTTTAACAATTGGAATTCTTCTAAATTTGTTTTTTTTGTTTTTTTTTTCTCACTTTCTTCAATCAGAATAGCAAATAGTTGACATCCTTTTCTAGAACTTAATTTAAGCTATAATGCTAAAATATGTCAAATGAAGATTGATTTTCATATTCCATTTATTAGTTTGGTTGTTCCTTGTAGAGTTACATAACTCACTGCTTTCTCTAAACAATTTATTACATCTTTGTACTTTTCCAACCAATCCATACCTAAACACATCATATCACCATAAAGGAAGTATGTTTAAGTCTACTTCAGTGAGATATCCATTTAAATCTACTGAACATTGTTTTACATGGCTAATTACCTTTATTTTTATGCTAGTGTCTAGTTGCACCAAACACATGTTCTTACATTTTTCAGTTTTTAGCTTACATGTTTCCACTATATGAGGACTAAAATATAAAGGACTATCACCTAGGTCAATTAATATAGAAACATAATGATTCATTATAATACCTACAATTTTGATCCTCGTGGATTAGTGCTCTGCTTATCTATCTTCCAAAGTTGCACTTATTTTAGGGATGTTTCTTGCAATGTCATTCACTTTTGTTGCTTCCTGTACTACTTAAATCTATTGAAAATACCTAGGGTTATGTGGAAATTCCCTCAAAAAGTGAGGTTCTTCACACCCCCAATATCTTAAAGGTTCCTTTTATTTAACACTACTTACTTGTTTATTATTTAGCTCCATTATTTTTATCAAATTTTTTATTTTGTAGGATGGGTTGAATTTCCTTTGCTAAACCTCTTATGTTGGTGATCCCTTCTAAAATTCCTAATATATGCAGGTTTTTATTTCTTTGTTCCTCCTGAAAGTTTAATTTCATCTTTATTCTGCCAAGGTTTTTAGTATTCCACTCTATTTTTAAATTGTTGATAACATAACATTTCTTTCCTTACTACTTCATTCATTGTTTTAGGATTATCAAATTCAATCCTTTCTTTATAAGAAGAAAATACGCAGTTTAAAAATACTTTCACCTTCGCTTTTCCTTGCTTAATATAGGGAACACAACGCAACAGGTTGGTGAATTTAGTTACAAACTCATCCATAGTTAACTGCTCTAATTTGAATTCAAGAAATTCCTTGGCCTAATAATCATAGTATCATTCATTTAGATACATAGAATTAAATTGTTTTTGGAACTCTTCCCAAGAAACTATTTTCTCCTCTAGTGTATGCACGATTTTAACTTCTTCCCACCATAGATCAGCCTTTCTTTGAAGCTGCTAAGTTGCCAATCTGGTCTTGAAATTGTTGACGTACTCACAAACTTGAAAATTCTTTGTCATGTTGAGTAGCCATGCCTCAACATCCTCCTCCATTTCGCCATCAAATGTCGAGGGCTTTATTTTTTTAAATCCCTCTGAAGCTCCATTTTCTTCTTCCTTATTGTTTTTGGTTGTTTGGGATATGTTTTGTCTTATTCACTACCACTTTCAAGTTTTCTTTCTCTGCCTCTACATTCTTTTGTTTAAGAGAATTTAGTTTTCTTGCCTACCCCACAACTTCTATTATCTAGAGGCTATATTTTTCAGTTAAGTCCCTTATCAGTTTTTCATGTTCCTCACTAATTTTTAGCAACTGTTCCTGACTTGTTTTGAGGTGCAATAGATCTTGTTGTATATTTCTCACAATTTATAGTAATTAATATACTAGGGGGTACTTCCCCCTCCAAATTCTGCATAAATTCCTTTTCCTTCCATGAAAGATAAATGTGTACCTTCTGTCATCCTTCCATGTATATCACTTCACTTCAGTACCTTATAACCAACATAGTCCACAATTAGTTTCCACATTTGTAACTAATACACAACATCAACATCTAATTTTATTTAACATGGAAACTTCCCATAGGTTTTAGTTATTTTCTTTCCCTCGACTCTGATACCATATGTCACATCCCTTATTTCCAACTAAATAGTGTTTTTTCTGACATAGCTCCATAATAATGTTCTTTATATATATATATATATATATAGTATATTATATATATATATATATATTATTACACACACATATATTCAATAAACACTTATTTACACATAAGACTCTATTTTTGTCACCTAAGTCATATTAAAACAACACTTAGCTATTTATAGTTAGGAGATATGTGGAGATGTTTTTCTACGTGTTTTCCTTTTACATGGAAATTTACGGTAACTATTCTAATGGTATGGTTCGATCTTTTTTTCTTTCTTTTAAGTCCACCCATAAATCTGTTTCTAGAACCCTCAACCTCCATGGAAATTTCTTGACTATCATCCACATCATAATATTATATTTTAATACCTGTTCCACACACATAATCCCATATGATAGATAAGAAAAACCCTAGAAACTTAATGAAGGTATATGTACCTAAATCTAGTATGTTGGAACAATTTATTACCTTACAACTTTGGCATAAATGTGGATGCAATAATTGAGCCTCACTTGGTTGTACATTCATACACCTTCCCTTCTTGGGTTGGTTATGATACTGAAGGTGATGTGGGCTGCAAGTCCACCATGGTACCTCCTCTACATTGATGGTAGAGATTCTCCTTAGGATATCTAAGGGTGGCCCATTGGTATAGCCACAACACTCACCCTTTTCTTTGCACTATGAGGTTCCCATTCTCACTTGGGGTACCTTTATTTCACTCAGGATAGTAGGTATGGCCCTCCAAGATGTTTTCTTGGCACCTGGAATGACTATAGTGGTGGCCTGAATCCTATTCCATTTGTATAAATTAACCCACCATCATGTTTCCTCTAGGATAGTTGACTAGATGAATGTCACAACTACATCGGTAACTTTTTGTTTTTTATTTTCCATATAACACTAGCATCATTAATAATTCCATCTGTGCTTTATTTTCTCTTGTTCATGGTCGACATAGAGACATTCCACGGTAGCATTACATATATGATGGTTAATTGTTACAAGTTGGGTATAAATTGTAGGTGATGCTCACTCCTATTGGAGGTAATTTTCCGACAAAGGTGTTTCCCATCAATTTGAGTCTTCTTACAAGGTAACCTCCACTAGTTTTTTTTCTGCTTGTTATTTTGTCAATTGTGGCTTTTAAGTATTAACATTTCCTTGGCTTAATTTTAGGTTTCGAGGGGTGATTTTGATTTTGACTGCACAACCACTCTTGGGTAATCACTTGGGGAATTTACACATTTTTTTTTCTTGAATACTTTAATTTAGGAAAAAGGGCACCCATGAAAACCTAGTTTGGGGTAGCGTAGCTTTCCCACCCTTTGAGATGTACATTCCACACTCATCCAATTATTCCAATGAATCCTTTGAACGGCCTTCTCAATTAACCCAATGTAACATATGCATTCCTTTTCTTTGGGATTGTTCTTAGTAGTAATGCCCTCCTTTAATTTCAACTTAACTAAGGGTTTCACCATTTGAATAATTTTCTTTTCAGATTTGAGGTTGCCATATTTTCCGTATTAACATCTTCTCTATTTTTTTTTCTTATTGGATGTTGTCACCAAGGAATTGGCTTCCTATTTTGTACCAAGGTATCTCTCGAGGTTTTTCCTTAGTCACTCACTGATATGGTTGAGTCTTTTCACACTTTGAATTCTCACTCTTCGATCTTTGTTTCAGTTTCTCGGTAGCTCCTTCCCTATAATCATAGACCTTTTCAATAGTCTTCCAATCTTAATTTTTCTTTAGTCTATGAAACTAGCGTTCTCGTTCTTCTCATGGTAGGGAAACTTTCTAGTTTATATATGAATAAATTTCTACCTATAGTCCCCACATGTATCCTAACGCTTGCACATTTCAAATTTCCTTCAGTAGGCACTTGTTCCTTTTGTAGTGATCAATTGGGTTCATGTGTTTATTTCTCTTTGTTGTCTTTTCATTGGAATTAACCTCAATAAATACGATGTTTTATTGTTTCCAAGTACACTGTGAGGCAATGACCCTAAGAAGTATCACACTCATTGCTTCATAGTTTAGGCGGAACAATATTATCATTTCTTTAATTTTTGTTGTCTTTAGGTTCATACTCAACACACCCTACTTACCAATAGTGTCCCTTTTCGATATTTTGGTGTAGTTGCTTCACTACAAAATTATTCATTTTTTCTTTTTATTTCCTTGATGCCTTATTTATCCTTTTTGGCTTGGGGTCTAGTTATAATTAAGTTCTAGATTTATAATTGTTTGAATACTAGATTCTAAGTCTTGATACACAAAGAGAATTTTTAAATTAAGAGTACTATAAGGGTAATTAAGTTATCTTTTTAAGTTCACTGACTACATTTTCAGATGTCTGTAATTAGGAGTTTTCTTTGTTTTATTTTATAAGGAACCTTTGTTATATTTATTATATAAGTTTTCTTTTATCTATGATGGAGTAAACTTCAATTATATAATATTCTTCTTGGGATTCATGTCGATATATTAACATGATAAATGTGTTCATACTATTCTATTATAGTTTATCACTCTTGAGCTCATGCATGTACCAAATTTGTAAATTTAAACCATTGTAATTTCAAGCTAATATTGTTTGTTGTGAAATAGCCTATCTAATGTATTTCTTTCTATTTTATTTCCAACTAGTAAGTGTCCTTCCCATATGTTTAAGAATAATAATAATAACTACAATTCATATAATTCATACACACCATATTTGTGTTTACACATTACCACTGAATGAAATAACGCATTACCACTTAATGAAATAGTATAGCTGTAAAAATTATAGCTCATAACCATTCTATTAATTCAGTATCAAAAGTCATGTTTGAGAGGAGGTTCCTAATCTCACTCTATCCCATGAAGCATTTATTTCATCCTTTCAAATTCAATTATTTCCTGAAGATGAGTTTTTTTGTCATACCCTCTATTCATATTCATGCAATATGAAAACCATACATACATAGGATTTATATACGTAACATGCGTTGATTTAATGTCTACCATATTTATTGATTTGTCCGCTTGTTCATATACTATACTAGTCCTAGTAGGCCTACAGTAAAATCTGTAAAATTCAAAGGTTCGGATTTAATAATTATCAGATGTTGATCTATAAAAAGTTTTATAATTTAAAATGAACCATTTCTTGCGACACAAATCCCCGACTTAACCTTACATTCATAGCACGTATGGACTTTATTTTATGCTATATTATGAAATGAATAATTTATAGTAACATTCGAACAAAGCCTAAGCACATCATAAGTAGAGATACATTGCAAGCATATGGTATTTCTTTCGGCTACAATTAAATCATTGGAAATCATAAAACTTAAACTTAACACAGAATATACTATATGTTTAACCATACTAAGTACAACATTTTTCTAACCGTAGTTGTTGTCTATTTGAAACACGTATAAGATTCGAACACTTTCCTCTCGACCATAAACTACTCCCATTAGTTCCCCGTAATATCTGCTTGCTCGGGAATCAACATCTCCTTTGATTCCTTGGTATTATCTTGTATATTTTCTTCCGAGCATATTTTTATTAGCAGCATACCGCTTTTTTCTAGGTTTGCCCACACTTTTTCGTCTAGTTTTTTTTTTTCAAAAAAGTGCTTTTCATTTTTATTTAAAGAATTCCTTTTTCTCCTATATGGATTTATTCCACTTTTACTTAGTATCTTTATCCAACTAATTATCTTTAAAATTATTTTCTCTCCCATCATAAGCAGGGAATATTCGTTTTGGAGTTGACCACCAACAATTGTTTCCATGCTTGGCAAGCAATCTCAAACTAAAGTGTTATTTCCTAAGTGTTTTCAATCAATCTTTTTATTCATTGTTTCATAAGACAATTACATTATAATAATATCTTAATCATGGCTTCAATTTCCACTTAAACCCATAGTTTTTTGTATGTCTAAAAATAAAAATTGTTCAAAACATATTTAGAACAAAAATGTTGGGGTGTTACACACGAGTCAATGTTACCCTATATAGCTATCTTAGAGAACTTCAAGTAAATTTTATAGACTCAAATTGACCATTAGAATGAATGTATGCCAACAAATCAATATGTTATGATAATCGTCCCAACATGATGTGTTGAGGCAGATGACGAGCATGAAAAATGCAAGGTGAAAAAAAACCCATGTAACCTCCATCCACCTTAATCAATATTTTGCAGAATAGAGAGGGATACAAACCCCAAGAGGAAGTTGAGAGAAAATAATGAGTGAGTTATGTCATAAAAGTATTGTTGTGATATTCATGATGTAAATTTCCTATTATGTTTATTGATTTTTAAGTATGCTCATACTACTCCAGGTTGTGCCCTTGATTAATCATTGTGGTTTCTTTAATATTACCTTCTTATTCTAGCCTCAATGACCTACTGGGGAAATATTAGAAGGAAAATAATAAGATAAATAAAAACAATTGAATTATAAAGCCTTGATTAATACTTCTTGATAAAACAACTGGTGGATAAATAACGTGGATAGGACTAGGTCCACTTAAACCATGGAAAAAGATAATATCTATCGTGAAGGTGTCAAGTTGAATTAATTGCTAATGTTTTAGCTTATTTTATATCTTGAAATAATAATAGTTCCTAAAGGATAGATCACTGGTTTTGAACGATCATGGGGACAGATAAGGAAATCTTGAAATTGCAAAAAATAAAAGGAGATGATGATAACAAGTATGATTATTGTGTGTTTGGTATAATAAAATAATTCATTATTCTTATATTGAGATAAAATTGTTGTCCAAGGGATATTATAGGTCAAATGGAGTAAAATAATGTGTTGTTTCATGAAGCGAACAACATGTTGTAAAACAATATAGAAGAAAAGAATTAGACTATAGTAACATAGTGAGTGTGAGACAATCAATACGCTTATGACTGCTAAAGGGAGAAATTTTATGATTGTACACAGAAGAAAAATTGCACATGTCTTTATTCAAAAACCTATAATGTAGGATGATAAGGGCCAAAATTGAAGGAATGTTTCAATGTGGGCTCCTATTTTTGTGCTAAAGGAAAATAACAAACAACCCAAGATGGGCATAACTAAGATTTCCTGGAAAAATAGACAAAAATGTAGTTGCCGTGAACAAGACATGGAAAAGAGGAAGTTATCCTAAATGTTAATCATGGATGACTAATGGATATTTAACATTTGGAATAAAATGGAAGCATAACAATGCTACCAAATATGAAAATACACTAGTTCCAATCTAACATCAAAATACAAGAATAATAAATAGTTTCTAAAATGTTATTACCTTTATGTAAATAGTGAAATGGAATCAATACTTCAATGGTATAGATTTTACAATAAAAAAACAAGGTGGGATCTTTATCTATTGGAATAGTAATTGGGTAAGTAAAAAGGATTTATTTCTATTTTTCATAAGCTTATAATTATGTTGTTAACTCTTATTGAGTGCAGTTTGCTAACACTTGTTGGATTGTGATGCATGTTGATGACCCTTCCTAGGTACATAAAAAACAACTAATGGTGCCTGAAATAAAGTGTGAAATTACTATGTATATGCTTCTAGGATAACTATTGATGGATAACTAATGATAACTTTTATAATTTTGAATGTAGTCCAAACCAGAAGAAGAGCTCATGGTCGAACATTTGTGTGTTCTTAATTGAAGAGAAATAATATTAAGAAAGAGAGTCATCACCCAGTTTAAAGTACGATGGACATAATTTATCCCAAAAGAGGATACCTAGGAGCATAACAATTTTATGCACGGACCATATCCCATGAACTAGAATAGAAATATAAAGGTGTATTTTCAATAAATATCCATGCCTCATTAAATGAATGAACTGATGCATTACATTGTATGAATTACAAATACAAAAGTGGAGGACATGGTTCCATAGTGGCAGAGTTCTTTTCAACTCCTCATTATAGAATTTTTGAGGTCTAAAATGGGCTTCAAAAAAAAAAAATGTACAAACAAAATCAACTTTATGAGAACCAATAGGATTCATGATGATGATGTCAACCATGGGGGATGATTCATCATTTTTTGAGTAAAAACATAAATTGATTAGAAAATAAAAGAATAAAAAATGTATTTTTTCAACTCATATTTTCAACTTATGTCCTTATGATTTTACTCAAATTTCAAGTCATAACACTAGTTGGATGTGGAATTTAATTCCTCATCTAAGGAGTGCCCATGTTGCATACTTTTGATAGAGCTTGTTACACAAAAAATGAGAAATACATGAAAAGTGTGATTGTAATGATGTGTTTTTATGTATTTATCATTTTTCGTGTAGCAGGGTTCATTGAAAGTATGCAACGAGGGTACTCCTTGGATGAGGAATTAAGTTCATCATTCAAAGCATGTTATCACTCAAAATTTGAGTAAGACAATAGGGAGATAAGTTGAAAGTATGAGTTGAAAAAATAGTCTTTTTCTTTTTCCCTTTTAAATTTGCTCACGTAATTTAATATTATTTTATTATTTTCACTATTATTTAGGAGTCCCATTTTAGACCTAAATTTTTTTCTAACGCATACTTTGATAGAGTATTGGGCATCATGCTCAAGAGGCTAGGCCTTACTCTCCATTTTTTTTATTGTATTCAAGCATAACTAACTAAAAATGAAATTCGATAATTGAAACATTGATAGGTCATAATTCCATTCACTAGAAAAGTGTGCCAGTCCTTGACCAATGAATGACCTTTTGGAATATATCTCTAAGTACTTAGAATTATTTATTCCATGATATGATGGTTGTCTTTGGCTTCACTTCTTATAACCAACCAAGATCCATCATAGCCGCAGGCTTGTCAGGCATTGAGAGGGATAAAAATTCTTGAGGTTCTATTGAGGGCCCCAAAAATCGGGTTGACAACAAGGGGGATACCCGCCCAGTCCGGACCTTGGTTGGCAGCTCCTTATTCGTTTGGTATAGCGGGTTCGACTGGGGATCTCGGACTAGTTTCCCAATTCAGTGTGTGTGTGAGAGAAAAAGATGGGTGTTTCTGTTCGGACTGGAATTCTTCTATCTAATCTAATGCTATGCTATTGTATTCTAATAAACAGAAAAACATTGAAATTTATGCTAACCCGGGGTGTGATCTTTTTTCTATGCGATCTAAAAAAAATTCATACAATAACTGGTAATAAAGATCATTCAGCTATCATAAGAAAGGAATTCGATAAAAATGAGATACTTCGTATAAGAAGTTAGACGAAACAGCTATTAAAAATTATCGCATAAATGAGTTATTCATACACTAAACATAAACAAATAGTTATCACCATACAAAAGTGCCAAATGATAACTCAGAAATTCATGCTGTAACATATAAATAACTGAAAACTAAATATCACTTTAATGCATAAGCATAAATGGTTAAGAGATAAAAGTACCATTTATAACTAGTCCTACTCATGAGCTTCAAGCAGTGATTGATTTATCTCTCCTTGATTCAACATCTACTAAGAGTACAAAAGTGCAACATTAGTAGTAGATATCAAATGCAAATATCAAATAAACCATGCTCCATTCATTCACCAAAACCTCCTCTGAGGGTGCAAAAGTGCATGTTCTGAGGACAAGTTTTTGATAAATTTCTGGACCCTTCTCTAAATGCATGAGAAGGGTTTAAATACTACTAACTGAATAACTTATTTACGGAATTTGAGTATCCGGTTCAAATGACCGTCCTCTTTCTAAGCAAAACTATTATAAAATTAAATCTACTAACTATTTCTAAATCTACTCCTTAATGTCGCAAGCATTCAATATTTTTCTGAGTAGAGTCGGCTGACTGTCTTCCGCCTTTGGTTGAGTTAAGCAAACAGAAACGGCAAGAGCTGGCATTATTTTCTCAGTAAAATTGATGATGCGCTTGAGAATCATCCAATGAATATGTAGCATTACCATGTATGCTTGGTAAAAATCCCATTTCAACTTGATTAACCTTTGGACTGCTTCTGCTTTTCCTTCAGTCTTATGTTTCCAGTTTGCTCCTATCGCTGATTTCTTGTAGTTTTCGGAGCTCTTAGGTGACTGAGCAACTAGGGACCTTCCTTTTCGAACAATTTTTCTTAGCGATGCACGATTAGCGCTAATTGCGCTTCAGAAATTGCCTATGTTTCTTGATCTGGGCTTCCCTGATGCGGTTTTTGCCTCTTGCGCCTTTTCTCTCATTCGGTATAAAGCCCAAAATTTGTAAAAATAGTGGTTCTGTGAGCTCTTCACACTGAGAATTAAACTATTTGTTTCTGGTATCAACGTCTTTCGGTATCCATTCAACCATGACTATCCATGAGAAATCTGTGATAGATGCCTCCGAAGAGTTCTGCGACTCGTTTTCTTCCTTGAGCGGATTAAGTATGCCTTCCGAAATGTACATTGGAGTGTTGCCTTCCTTCTTTGTTGTTTTCTGCATAATGCCCTGTATAACGCTTCGTCCTTCTTTCCTGCAGTTTACATTGAGGTAGAAGTAATGATAAAGGACTAATGACAGGAAAACTTTTAAATGCCAAAGATATACGAGACATGCCACCTTACGTGAGTTATTTCTTCGAAAAACACAATGCCCTACTTCATTAACAACTGGCAATAACCCATTAATTCGCATTAAAATACATGACCAACTCTTGGCTAAAAATTTTTCTCGATCAATGAGCCAGAACCAACTGCGATGGAGGGGTCCCGCGTTTTTGCTTTGTGATGTCGCAATGTTATCATGTTGTTTTTATTGCAGATCGCAGTATCGCAACTTTGAGGTGTCGCAGTATTGCGGTATCGCAATATCATAGATTGTTATCATTCTTGTGTAATTCTTGTGATATTTGCGATGTGCGATATGCGATATCGTATATTGGCGATGTTTTAAAGTTTTTCAATGTGAGTGTGTCTTTAGTATATGTGATGCGATGAAGTTTCGCGTCGCAATATCGCCTTTCATCGTTTTAACTCTTTAGAAGGTGTATCCTATCATCCTTTGCGCAATGCAATATCCTTTAAGGAGTAAATTTAATTTTCTTCATTATGAAACTTAGGTTTTCTAGATTTTTCAAGGTATTTTCCTATGTCCATGATGTTGTAGGTTTCATCTAAAAAGAAAATGTAACACTAACTAATTTTTTTGAGGGTCCCCACTTATTTAGTATTAGCAATAATACTTCATAAGGAGGGGGGTTTTGTGCCACAACAGGTTTCAACCACTTTTTTGAGTGAAAAACTTGAGGAATTGTTTTTCACTCGAGAGATTTTCATCCCTCCTGGGTGCTTGATATTTGGGGTTAATATAGATATAGATTGGTTATATAATACTATTACTACAGATATATATATATATATATATATATATATATATATATTATATGTGTGTGTGTGTGTTGTGTGTTTGTGTGTGTGTGTGTGTGTGTGTGTGTGTGTGTGTGTGTGTGTGTGTGTTGGTTGTGTGTGTGTTGTGTGTGTGTGTGTGTGTTTGTGTGTGTGTGTGTGTGGTGTGTGTTGTGTGTGTGTGTGTGTGTGTGTGTGTCTTTCTTATTCCTTATCTCTCCCCCTTCATCTTTGTCTCTATTTATCTCCCTCTCTCCCTCCAACTACCCCTACCCGTCTATGTCTCTCTCTTTCTCCCCCCACCATCTATATTTATATCTCCCTCTAGCTCTCCTTTATCTCTATCTCTTGCCTACCCTAACACAAAATCTCTCTCTCCATATCTATCTACATCCCTCTCCCTCCCTATTCCTCTCCTTCTCTCTCTTACAATTTTGTCTCCAGCTTACCCTTCTCTCCCTCTCTCTCGCCCCTCTCTCTATGTGCTCCTACTCTCCTCTCTCCATCATTATCTCTCCAACTCCCTTGTGACTCCCTCTCTCACTCCACCTTTCTCTGTCCATGTCTTTCTTCTTCCCTCCCTCTCTCCCCCTATCTCTCTCTCCTTCTCTCTTTCAAGTCATCTCTCTCTTCCTTCATCTCTCTATATTTCTTTCTCTATGTCTTTCTTCCTCCATCCCTATCTCCCATCATATCTCTCTCCTCCTCTCTCTCAAGTCATCTCTGTCCCATTCTCTCGCACCTCCCTCTATCTCTCCCTGCCATCACTCTCTCTTTCTCTGCCCCTCCAACTCTATTACTATGTCTCTCCCTCTCTCCTTCTCTCTCTCCCCTCCATCTTAGAGTATCCATCTCTCTCTTCTCCTTCCCTCCCTATCTCTCTCCTATCATTCACTCTCTCTTCGATTCTCTCTTCTCTCCCTCTCTCTCTCTCTCCCTCTTTCTCTCTCTCCCTCTTTCTCTCTCTCTCTCTCTCCACCTCTATCTATATATTTTTTATTTCCTCACTCTCTTCCCCTCCAACTCCATCTCTCTCTCCCTATGTCCCTCTCTCCCATCATCTCTCTCTCCTTATACTCTCAAGTCATCTCTCTCCCGTTCTCTCACACCTCCCTCTATCTCTCCCTCCCATCACTCTCTCTTTCTTTGCCCCTCCAAATATATCACACTCTCCCTCCCTCTCTCCTTCTCTCTCTTCCCTCCATCTCAAAGTATCCATCTCTATCTTCCCCTTCACTCCCTGTCTCTCTCCTATCGTTCACTCTCTCTTCCATTCTCTCTTCTCCCCCTCCCTCTCTCTTCATATATCCCTTGCCATTCCCTCTCTCTCTTTCTCTCTCTCCACCTTTATCTATGTATTTTTTTCTTTCCTCACTCTCTTCCCCTCCAACTCCATCTCTCTCTCCCTATGTCTCTACTTATCTCTCTCCACTCCTGTCTATCTTCCTTCATCTCTCTCCCACTCTCTCCCACATCTCTCTCTCTCTCTCTCTCTCTCTCTCTCTCTCTCTCTCTCTCTCCACCACACACTCTCTATATTTCTCTATATCTCTTCACTCTCTAGCTCTTCCACTATCTCTGCCCCTCTCCCTCCCCCATCTTCCCCACTATTTCTCTCTCTTAAATTTGACCTCATTGTATTGTATTTAAGAATTTATGAAAATTAAAAGAACTCAACTGGTTATAAAATATTAAGCCTATATTTTGGATCAATAATGTCAAAAAAACTACAATAATTAAAAACTTAAAAAAAACCATGTGTTATCTTTCATCTATCATTTTTAGTAACTTTGTCTTCTCACGTCCCATGGATTTGTAGTTAATACGGTTCTATGATGGTTCATAATAATATTATTTATATTAATGAAATTTCACATCTCTATATATAAAAGTATTCTCATTTCAAATTTTATTAAAACCTTGATTTCATTTCTGTGGTAATATGTTTAGTAGTCATGAGGAAAGAGGGTTTAGATATATATCAAAAGTAATTATTAGCTTTCTTATATTTAATTACAAAATTGTCATAAAATCATATTAAAATAGATCATTTTGATTATGAAATAGTTTATACTTGTAATATACCCCAGTAACCTTGGATGAAAATACTTGGAGTTAGAAACATTTTATAGCATTTACCAATGTGTAACTTTCTAAATTGATTTCCATATTCCTTCAAAGACTATTAAATAAAATATCATCATTACATAGAGTAATATTTAGTAAAGGAATAGTAAGTTATATATTGACCTAAACTTCCTGATGTAACCTTGCATAAATTCCATGATTATTTTAACTCAGTTAGTTAATCTCATTCTTGATAATATAAACGTCACATAATTCAAGGAATGAACATCATAAACATGTAAAAACAGGGAATCCCATCATTACACATCGATATACCCTGGAAAGTATGTTCAGTGAAAACCACCAAATGTTTAATTTTATTATTAAATGTTCATGAGGGTGTTCACCTCTCACTCAATGGTTGTAAGGGAGTCCATGCCTTGACCATTGTCATAAAATATTACAAATAATCTTATCTCAGAAGCAACATAAATAGTTATAAGATATTACAATCGGCATGACATCATTTACCCACAAACCCCTGAGCATTGTGTCTTTGGTGCCTATTTCTTCCTATCCATGGATTATCCTAGAGTTGAAATTCCTTCAATCTGCATAGACCACTAACCTATTGCCTGGCATAATGGTAAACATAATCCATCTTTGCATAGGTCACAATTTTTTCCTGCAACTGCTAATGTGAACAAGATTTCATATCATGATTAGATCATGTATTAATCACACCAATAATAAATGTATAATAGTGATGTTTCATTATCTATTTATATGCAATGAAGAAATGTAAACAAAACATTGTGACATGCTTCTTTTAACAACTACTACACATGAATTAATCATCAGCATGTAACTTTATAGTAGGTTTGTTACAGGTCTATTTGGGCAAATCACTCCCATCATTCAGATCAACACTTTTAGGGCTCATCAAACCCTAATTTAGTTGCTACATTCCCTAGACATGTCATCACATTGAATGCCATCATTCCTGAGAGTTTCCTGGCCTAAAGACATCTTGAAATGACTCCTTGATGGACCAACGCAACCTTGGTTAGGGGTAAGTGTGTTGTATAGCACTTAGGCCCATTCAAGCCTACTCTGTAGAGCACCTAGGCCCACTTTGACCTACGCTGGGTGAGATTGAGTGAAATCTTCATAAGGTTCTGGGAATATTCTTTCATTCTAGATCATTCTAGAAGATTCCTAGCTCTTATCCTCTCGTATGAGCTCAAAATATGATAGGGAATTAATCAAATAACCTCCTACCCTCTCATGCCTTCCTCCATGCAAACCAACACCCAAATTGGAAATCCATTCAATGCCCAATTTATGAAAAACCCACCTCCATTTCCCTACAAATTGAGAACTCATCATAGTGATCAGGGGCTAGACTTTGAGAATTTGTAAAGAGATACTATTGGTTTGAGGTTTCAGATTATAGAAAATATTGTTATGCTATCAAAGTGTTGTGCTTTTGGTGTGATGAAGGATGGAACTCAAGCTAGATGAGTGACATGGGATCAGACTTCTTTGGTTGTAACTCTTCCTTATACTTAACAAAGTTGTTTACACCTTTTCCCATATTCTTGTATTTATGTATGATGATTGTATGTGCAAATTATTTCGATTCCATTTGCTTATAGTAGATAGGTGTGTTTCTTTGACTGGATTTTTTCCTATGTTTATGGTTGGAGGTACTTATCAACCGGATTTAGTTCGAGAAGGAGGGACGATAGATATTCAATAGAGACAAAGGGAAGCGAAAGATAACAAGTAGGTCCCTTGTCTTATTTATCTTCTATAGAAAAAGGTTAAACTCTTTAAATCTATTGTTCTAGGTGTAGCTACCCACCTAGGGAAATTGTGTTTATCCGTAGATCCAAAATTCCACATAACAAATTGTCGACTCCACTCGGGAACGACCATCATTCTAGGTAGTTTATCTTCATCATAGTACACTCTATTAGACTTTACTTACTTTCATTGATATTATTTTATTCTTTTTGAAGTGTTTTTGGTCGAAAAATTGAGGTTAGATGTCTTTTGATTGGCCTCTCTAACACCAGCACAAGCTTGGTTTAGGGACAGTGCTCTACAGATCACCTTTTGCTTAGAGAAAATGCTCTGCAGCGCAGTTACTCCCACTTTGACCTATGCTAATCCTCCTTAAGCTTAAAAAACCATATTTGGCTTGGATTTTTCCGATTTTGCTTCTAAAGTTTCTTGTTCAAAGATCAATGTTTCTATGGTTCTGAAATCAACTTGTATCTCTTCTCCTAAGCCTACTTTAATGTTGATTGTTTACTGTTTCTTAAGAGTTTTCTTTAACATTATCAATTCATTATGAAAGTTAGTTTATATAGATTAGTATTTTTTGAAAAGGAAGTGTCATAAAGTCTTCATTTCTTTGGAAAAGAAACTGTCGTAAAGTCTTCGTTTCTTGAAGAAAAGTATTGATTAATTTGTTTTTGCATCTAGTTCCTTTTTGTTCATATAAAAACTAAAGGGACTGAAAAGAAAAACTTCCATTGTTTATTTTTCATTTTGTGAATGCTTGGTAGGAAGAGATAGGGAAATTGCATTAGGTGTGCTCTTTTCTCTTTGTCAAAGTTCTCATTTCTCTATCCCTTACTAGCTACAGTTTTCATTGTTGAATAAAATGAAAAGAATGTTTTTCATCATAGATGGATTCTAGGAATTTCAGGAAAAATCACGTGGTGAACCTTGATCAACGTAAAACTTATCTCAATTAACCTAATAGAGCATTGTAACTTAATGCATAGCATTTAGAGGTTCTAGGCTAGAGACGTGTTCCAGTGTCGTAAAACATAGCAGCTATCACTAACTTGTATGCGATACATTTTGAATGTGATACCTCATTCCACGTACGTGAGTATATCATAGCTTGTTCATTTACCTTCGTGTATATAGGGCGGTGTTACAGTACGTGAAGTATAACGGAATTCTCTCACTGTGCAATTTCGCATTAGACAGTGCTAACACAGATTAGGCCTCCACGTAATTTCAGGTCTATATGGGAGGAATGCATTAGGTTTCTATCCATCCTTAGGTAATTGAGTTGGCTGTATTATACATTGTGATACACTGAACACAACATTCAGGGAGATTGCCTGCACGTATGTTAAGTCCTTGGTTTAGTGAGCCAATATATTGCAGTTCACAGTTGCTTGGTAATCCTTTTGCCTAGATTATCCCTCTTTTGTTTTGTTATGTTATTTTGATTTAAATAAAATTAGTTTACCGTGGATAACATCCTCCATGCTCTCTCCTTAGTTGATCTTATGTTGAGACATATGGCAACAACTTCAGAGTCCACCAATCAAGGAATTCCTTTTGATGGGAATCCGAGTCCTTTTCCTCCTTTCAGAAATATTATTGCTCCTTATATGGCTACATTGTCCCTTTCGCGATTTACTATGGGCTTGTTAGTATGGTTTTTTCCAACCTCCTTGGTTCAAAATGTTGTGATTTCTCCACAATCGAGTACTCCTCCAACAGGAAAAAATCAACCTCCAGTTGATCCTAAAGTTGATCCTTTGCCTTCTTCCTCGGTTATTTCTTCCTCCCCTTCTTCCTCTTCGCCTGGTGAAAGTATTGGCACTAGTAACTAGGTGGCTAAGAAGGAGAAGAAAGGGAAGAAGAAGAAGAATAAGAATAAGAAGAAGCAAATTTAGCAGGGAGGGAGCCAAGAAACCATTTCTTTGAATGAAACTTCTAATGAGAAACCGTCCGATAAGCCTCACAAAGTTTGATATCCATGAAAACTTTGTATGGGAAACAATCTCTTCGAAATTGTCCTGATATTCCTAAGATCTTAGAAGAATGATCTTCTTGTTCACATCGTCCTGTGTTATCAACTTCTGGAGATCATGCTGGTGACACACCATCAACTAGTGGTAGTAAAGTTCATGGAAAGAAGGGTAAAGTTAAGGGTTCCCTGTAGGTTATGTGAAGGTAATCACACCATTCACCTTTGTCCTTATCTGGATGAAGACAAAAAAGTGTTGGATAACCGCCCTGCTTCTCCACAGTGACTTCCATCTGGTTACAGGATACTCTCCCTTAATCCTTCACTAGTTGATAAAGTGACTGACCTAAATCAACCGTTAGTCAAACCCACTCTCTCTAAATGTGAATCCCATGAGTCTATAACTGAGGAAACAGTTGACCTGATTTCCTTCAGTTAATCTTACCTTTCCTGAAGATAGTGAATATGATACCACTTAGGTTCTTTCAATTTCTTCAGATTCCAATGAGCTTTGGGGAAATCCTCATGTTCCATCAAGAGAGGAGGAAAATCCTCCCGCTCTCATAACTCAAGAGGTTAATTCTCCCATTTCTACCGTACCCACTCCAAGTAGTCTAGTCACTTCCTTCAATTAGAATCGACGGACAGGATGCCGTCTTCCTTCCTATGTGCCTTTCTAAATCATAGTACATGTTTGTAATATGATTTTACCTAGCATTATTATAGATTAAGTTGCATCTGTGAGTATCCTTTCCTCTACTGCATGGAAAGCGCTCAGTACACAGGCACTTGTGCCTGTTACCCAGAATCTGTTGGCTTTTAACAAAGGAACCAGTCAACCATTAGCGATCCTCCATTAGTTGCCTATTACTTTGGGAGAAAAAATCTTTTATCTCAATGTGATGGTAGTCCCACGCCCTTTAGATTACAATTTACTTCTTGGGTGTGACTATGTTTATGACATGGGAGCTATTGTTTCAACACTCTTTCAAGTGATGTGTTTCCCACATGAAGGCGCAATTGTCACCATTGACCAGCTTTCATTTCCCAATCCAAGTATGGCTTCTAGTCAACCATCTTCCCTAAATGCTCATTTTGTCCCATTGGTATCTTCCCCACCAAGGTTTAATTATGTGGCAACCCATTCCATGCCTACATCAACAGACAAGGAATTCCATGATATTGTACATTATGTATTGGGGGCTTTCGAACCAGATCTCTCCTTCCAGAGCAATGTTCTCCCATCTAATGAGAACCTCTTGGAAGTCATGACCTCCTGTGGGTCATGATCAAGGAATATGAGGATAGTTCCTGGTCTTGTGTTAACCTCGTAAAAAAATGAAACAAGGAATACAAGCATAGTTCCTTGTCTTGTGTCAAGCTCGTTAAAAAATGAAACAAGGAATCTGAGCAGAGTTCCTTGTCTTGTGTCAAGCTCACTAAGAAAAAAGAAATAAGGTCCCTTGGAGAAAAGTGCCAATTCGAGTCTTTGATTAGATCTCGTAAAATCCCAGTCGAGTCTTTCACTTGATCTCATAAAATCCCAATCGAGTCTTTCACTTGATCTCGTAAATGAACCTTCATTTTATCCACCTCATAGCAATGAGTAGTCTACTTAGGTGAATCCAATGAAGCTTGGGGGGCATGCCCCTAGAATCGAGTCATCTTGCTGGGGGCATGTAAACCAATCTCGAGCATCGTTTTTTGTTTCAAGCTTGTGTTAATATGAAAATGAATCCAATCATAATAACCTATGGTTCAAGCTTGTGTAAAAATGAACCCATTTCCATTTTAGCCCTCGTGATTTCCATTCTATTAGCCTCTTCTGTGAGATGAACCTTGGTTTTTATCCTTCCATCATCACTATCTTCTTAGCCGATCATACACCTTCACTTGGTTGTTTTACCCTTTTTGAGGAACAATTGCAATGAGTGGTCTTATTAGCCAGCCTCTTCACATAAATCAACATGTTTTGAGAAGTTCCAACATCACTGAAACCAGTTGCTATCCTAGAAACCACTCATTCCTCTAACTGGAGTCCTATTTAATCTCTTTTCAGACTCTCGAAATATTAAAAGATTGTCGAGCACTTGTCCTTTTCAGCTCATTAATGGATTGGAAATGACATCTACTCAGTATAAGTTTAACCCTTTTCCAGACTAAGATAGATTATTTACTAGAAAGGAATACATTGATCGAACATGGTCAATAGCTTCTTTCTCATATTACTTTACGCTTTTTTACACTTGAGAGAAAAAGCTATGAAAAAAAAATTCTGGAGTTTTCTTTTTTTCCCTTTTTAAACTCTCGAAACATGAAAAGGACTGATTTATCATTATTGTTAAACTTGTTAAAACATCGAATAGTGACAAACCTGTCCATCATGACAAGACCTATTTTCACCTTCGCTAGACTCGTTAAAACATCACATAGCAATGGGTTCACCCGAAGGGTGGAATTATACAACAAGCATATGTTATCATCCTCAAGCTTGATAAAAGCTAAAGAGGTAATAGTTAGCAATTACTAGGGAAAATGGGAAAATGGGTAAAGCACTTTATGGTAGTAGGTTGCTCTTGAACATGACACTTTCACTTCATCTATGTGACTACTTGGGTTGGGTTATATGATTCATGGTTATCATACCAATGGTATATCATACCATCCATTACTTTTATTTTGGTTCAATGCTACCAATTCATTCAGTGTCATTGACATGTTCAAGAGAAGTCACTTAGTTAAATTCATCCTTTGCAATACTCATAAACCTTCATTTTCATAACCGCCATTCCTAAACTTTCTGTCATCAGTCACATTCTGTCTCCAAAAATCATTACACTCATTTCATGTCATTGATGTGGGATACATCAAGGCCCTCCTGTGACGAGTCACTTCTTGTTGACATTGGCACATTATCCAAGAAGTTGACTTAGAAACACCCTTCAATACCTTAGGGCGTGCATACATCAATGGCAAGTTTCTCTCTTTCAGGGATAGGTTGACATCACTCGCCTTCGATCGAAATACTTTGTATGGTGTTTGACAACAAAACATCGATTCACACCATGCAGAATGTACTGTAGTACCTTAAGGATCATTATCATTATCGGTATTTTCTCTCCCGTCTATTAACGGCTTACATCATTGTCTGGTAATCAGACAATGTCTTCCCATGTTCGACTACAGACCAGATATTCACATGGTTAGACTCGTACTTGAGTGAACGATTGAATGAGATAGAAGACCCCAGATCTAGTTTCATCCATCCGGGCTACGATTTCAGGAGAGTACTAAATCATCTGTAAGATGGCTTTACAATAATGGTCCTCCCATCATGGGTCTATATCTGTAGACAACTATCTATGTACATGTAATGAAACTTTATATGTTGAGCATGGGTATGCCTTCCCTTAGTGATTCATGAAAAATGAAAAATATCATGATATTATGTATTGTAATTAATGCAAGTCACCATCTACTTCAGAACCGCCTCGTCACATTGTAAAGCATATCACTCGACATTATCATTTTCAACTTCATGCTTTAGGGGGGAATTGTTATAGGTCTATTTGGGCACATCACTCCCATAACTCAAATCAATACTTTTAGGGCTCATAAAACCCTTATTCAGTTGCTACATGCCCTAGACAAGTCATCACATTGAATGCCATCATTCTTGAGAGTTTACTGGCCTAAAGACATCCTGAAATGACTCCTTGAGGGACCAGCGCAACCTTGGTTAGGGGTAAGTTTGTTGTAGAGCACTTAGGCCCATTCAAGCCTGCTCTACAGAGCACCTAGGCCCACTTTGAGCAAAATCTTCATAGGGTTTTGGGAATATTATTTCATTTTAGAAGATTCCCACACCCTATCCTCTCTTATGAGCTCGAAATTAGATAGTGAATGAATCAAATAACCTCCTATCATCTCATCCCTTCCTCCATGGAAACTAACTCCCAAATTGGAAAGCCAGTCAATGTCTAGTTTATGACAAAACCACCTCCATTTCCCTATAAATTGAGCACTCATCATAGTGATCAGGGGCTGGGCTTTGAGAATTTTTAAGGAGATACTATTGGTTTGAGGCTTGAGATTATAGCAAGTATTGTTATGCTGTCGGAGTGTTGTAATTTTTGTGTGATGAAGGATGGAACTCAAGTTGCCTTCTACTTAATAAATTTGTTTACACCTTTTCCCATATTCTTGTCTTTACGTATGATGATTATATGCATAAATGATTTCGATTCCATTTTCTTATAGTAGATAGATCTCTTGCTTTGATTGGTTTTTGTCCTTTATCTATGATTGCAAGTACTTATTAAGTGGATTCAATTTGAGAAGGAGTGAAAGGAGCTATTCAAAAGAGACAAAGGGAAGCGAAATATAACAAGTAGGTCCCTTGTCCTATTTAGCTTCTATAGAAAAAGGTTAAACTCTTTAAATCTATTGTTCTAGGTGTAGCTAGCCACCTAGGGAAATTGTATTTTTCTGTTGATGCAAAATTTTACATAACAAGATCTATAAATAGATACCATGTTAGCTAATAACCCCCTCGCACAAGAACACCTTTCTTTCCAAAAAGAAAGACACTAAAAATGACTTTATACTTTTAAATGAACCTAGCACACTAACCATCATTTTTCATGCGAATACATAAACTTTTTAAAATTGCATGCATATACATAATCTTTTCTCAAAAAGAATCTAACACAATCCTAAATGCAAATGCATATCGTTACAAAACAAACCTAATATAATCTTGCATGAAACTGCAAAATATTTCCAAGGGAAATCTAGAAAAAAGTATATTATTCTTGTGCAAGAAACTACTTTTTCTTTCCAAGTGAATATTTTCCAAAGAGAGTTATTTGTAATACCTATTGTAGAAGAAATTACATTCTCTATTCTAAATAAAGATAAAATTATAATTATTATTTCTTGTGTGCATATACATGTACTTTTCCAAAGCAAATCTATGTTAGGTTCCTATACTACTACTGTAACCCCTTATTGTTATTAGTGCAACCCCCTTATTATATTTTTATGCTCAAGTAGTACCCATATTGGTATTATTGTGCCCCATAGAAGCCCACTATTGTTATGTTTGTGCCTTTACATTATTATTGTTATGTCAACTCTGATTATATTATGACCCCTTATACTCCTAAATATAGAAAGGAGGTCTTGTCATTTGTATCATCCAAGAATTTTTCATTTGTGTAATGTAAAGGAGGTTTCCCCCTCGAAGAGGTTCATTTTTAAGTAGTTGATATATCTTTTCTATCTTTTTGTGAGTTGGTTTCTTAACATTTGGTATTATAGCTTTGGACTCTAGGGTTTCGCTCCTCCAAAGAGGCCATCATGGGATGTTCACTATAACATTTTCTCTACGCATTTTTAGAAGATAAAATAAAAACCCATTTCAGAGAATATCAGTTGAAAGCTCGTGTGTAAATTTTAGATCTTGTCTCACTATATTATCGCAGATATGATCTGAAGAAGTTAAGGTTTTTCCAAGCAACATAATTCCATCTCAAACAGGTCATCGCGGAATTTTTTCTATAAATTTGTTGCTACGAAGGTTACGAATCTGAAATTAAAACCCGTTTGAGCTGAAATAGTGTTGAAGCCCAGGTTCGAATTTCATGTCTTGTCTCGCTATATTTTCAGAGATATAATACAAATAAGATATGGTTTTTTTAGGCTCCAAATTACATCCCAAACATGTGACCTTTGGAAAATCATCATAACTTTCTCTCTAATTATCATATTGAAATATTGTAAGAAGTTACAAAAAAAGGACATATTGTAGTTTTTTGTGCATCGTGTTGAGGTTTGAAGGTTATGTTAGGTTCCTATACCAATAGGAGTCATAATTTTGAAAGACCAAGGTTAAGCTTGTAATATTGTACATACCTTTGCTTTTCCAAATGTTTTCCATATTCAAAAAATTAAAAAATGTAAAGAGGGTATGTCCTAAAAGAATAATCAAAGGACAAAAAGAGCAAAAAGGTCAGAAAAGATGAAAAATATGAACCCCAAGAAAAGAAAAAAGACCATGAAAGTGAGAAAGCCAAAATGCCATTCCTATTTCCTTTTTGTGCATAATAAATGATTGTGTGTAGCTTTTTATTTGTGTTACAATCCATGGCAATCAAACTATTTAATCTTGATTATGCCATGCTTTAAATTTCATGTTAATAGATAGAGAATAAAATCTGACCAAATAGTTTAATCTTGGCAGATCATAGATCATAGTTAGGTAGAGTGAATAAAAGAAGCTCATCAATTTAATCTAAGCCCTTGGATGATGTACGGTTAGAATTAGTGTTGCGGGATTTTATCCCCTAAGGCTCTTGGGTGGAACCCTAGCAGACTGAAAGTTGTCTAAATCAAGAAACATACACACACACAGC
>APFE031187805.1:116840-230446 GCA_000404065.3 Pinus taeda
ATGGTTTAAATAAAAACATGGAAGATAAGATGGATGGTTTAAAGAAAGGCATGGAAGCTAATATGGATGGTATGAAAGACAACATTAAAGATTCGAAGAAGGACATGGAAGGCTGGAAGGAATGTTTCACAAAGATGCTACAAGAAATGCTTCCTAATGGCGAAAAGTTAGTGGAGAAATCTTAGAATGAGAACAAAATAAATGTTAATCATGATTCAAAGAATGACAACATTGAAGATTTGAAGAAAGAGATGGAAGGTTTGAAAAATTGCTACAAGAAATGCTTCCTATTGGTGAAAAGGTAGTAGAGAAAACTCATGATCAGAACAAAATAAATGTTAATCATTATTTCATAGAATCCAACAGTAGATTGAAGACCCACCATGTTCCAAAGATCGATACGATAAAGTTTGATGGAAAGAATCTTGTAACATGGATACTACAGATGGAGAAATATTTTGATCTCCATAATGTGAAAAACACACAAAAGGTATGCATTGTAACTTTATATTTGGAATAAAAGAAGTTTGTATGGTATCAATGGATTTGGTCTCATAAACAAATTTCCACTTGGGAAATTTTTACGAAATAAATGATAGCACATTATGATGATACAAAAATCATACCTTTTTCTAGCCAATTGATAAATCTCAAACAAAAGGCTTCAATGATGGAGAACATTGAGAGCTTTCAAAAATTGAATAAAATGGTAAGAGATATTCTAGAGGAACATAGGATTGATGTGTTCATAGGGACTTTAAGGGATTAGACCCAACATGAGTTTCACCTTTGGGAACCTGATTCATTGGTGAAGGCATTCAGGTTGGCAAGAAAAATGGAAAGAAAAATTATGGCAACAAGGAAGCATACCACTCACAACTATAAATATGGAAGTGTTGGTTCCCATAGCCTTACACAACCTACAAGGTTGACACCACAAAAATTAGAAGCAAAAAGAGAAAAAGGGATTTTTTACAATTGTGATAGAAAATACAGTAAAGGTCATAGGTGTGGTGAAAAGAAATTAATTTTTATAGATTGTGAAGAGGAGGTAGAAAAGGAACAAGAAACATCAAAAGGAGAGGATATACACTAGGAACAAACCCTAGAGAAAGAAGAAATGAATCCGGCTATATCTTGGAATTCATTGGCTAGAATTATCCTCAAACTATCAAGATAGAATAACATATCAAGAAGAAAAATTTAATAGTGTTGATTGATTTGGGTAGTACGCATAATATCTAGCACCAGAGTGTTAAGCGACGGTTGCAAGTGGAGGAACCATAAATTGATCTAGAAAGTGCCATAATATCAAGTTATCCATGGGAGAATATGTATTGAGTAGCCCAATGTTTTCCATTCCAATGGGTGGTTTTGATGTTGTACTAGGAGTCTAATAGCTACAATTCTTGCGTATAATAGCTTTTAATTTTCAAGAACTTTTCATGAAATTTTATTTGGAAGGAAAGGAATTTGAATTAAGGGGTATCACAGGGAAACCAGGAAAGATAATTAGCTCTAACAAAATGACAAAGCTTCTAAAGAAAAAATAGTGAGGCATAATTGCACAATTATGTTCGCTAGAGGTTCCTACATTGAAATCATCTATTTCTCTAGATCTCCAAAAAATATCCGACAATAATTCCAAGGTATTTGAGACTTTGAAAGGCCTCCGACCTATTTGTGATCATTATCATGCAATTCATTTGACTCTAGGAAGTGTTCCTCCAAACATTAGGGCTTACAGATATCCATATGCTAAAAGGAGTGAAATTTATTGTATGGTTGTAGAAATGTTAGAGGTTGGTATAATTATCCAACCAAATTCGATAAGTGAAGCAAGGGATGAATGGGATAATGACGAAGTAGGATCGGAACTCATTCAAAGGTGTAGAAGATCCCATTTCAAACAATATTGCCAGAACTTAACAAGGAAGGAAAAATCATATTGGAACCTGAAGCAATCACAGAACTGAGAAATCGACAACTACGAAATTGATAAATTTCAAAGTATCTCATTAAGTGGAAGAACATACCCACTGAAGATTCCACATGGAAGGATGATAATTTTATATAAAAGCATCCAGAACTACTCAAGTGTTGACGACGACACTTTTTGAAGGAGAGGGGCATGTTATGTCCCTATACTACTAGTGTAAACCCTTATTGTTATTAGTGAAACCCTCTTATTATATTTTTGTCCCCATGTAGTACCCATATTGTTATTATTGTTCCCCATTGAAGCCCACTATTGTTATTGTTGTGCCCTTGAATTATTATTTTTATGTCAGCTCTGATTATATTATGACCCCTTAGACTCCTATATATAGAAAGGAGGTCTTATCATTTGTATTATCCAAGAAATTTTCATTTGTATAATATAAAGGAGGTTTCCCCCTCGAAGAGGCTGATTTCTAAGTCATTTATCTATCTTTTCTATCTTTTTTTGATTTGGTTTCTTAACAATCTATCATATTTACTGCATGTCATTACATATTTCTTTGCAAAAAGTGTAACACAATCATTATATTCTCTTCTATATATATATCCAAGAAATATATCATAATGACTTATTATTTGCATGCAATATAAATATAAATAATTCAACACAAAACACCACATTCTTTTCCAAGAACACTAATGAATTATATATCTCTATATTTACATAAACAATTGTTCTTTTGAAGGGAACTAATGTCATGGCTATTGTTTTGTGCATCTCTACAAATATTATTTTCCAAAAAAAATCATAATAGTTCTTATTTCCATGCATGCAAAAACACATAATTCCTTCTCAAGAAATTTACCCCAAAAAGTTGTTCTATCGATGCATAAAAAGGACAAATTTCCCGCATTCTTGTCAGAAAAACAACATGGGTTACACAGATTCATGGTTTATTTTCAAGATATTACTCTAGTTAACATTTAATTTTTCACAACCCACAAAAATCCTTTCAAGGACCCATGAAATCCACTCAACAATTACCCTCATTAACTTATCTTCATTTTAAAAGAGGTCATGCAAATCTTTGCAAGCTTCTTCTCATTAAATTGTCTTCACTTTTCAATAACTCATGCAAATATTTTTCAAGATTAGTCTCATTAAATTATCTTCATTTTTCAATAATGCATGAAATATTTTCAAGAAATCAAACTTCTAGATGTGTGGCATCTATTTTTGCATGCAAACATATACTTGTTTCCACAATAGCTATTTTCTTAAGTGCAAACATTTAATTATTTTCTAAAAGAAATATAGCATAATATATATTCCTTTTATGCATATGTAATTTATTTTCTAAGGAAAATATAATATAATAGATATTGATATCATGCATATGCAAATTCTTAAAATAGATTGGTGCAACAATAAGTTATCATTTAATGTGTGGACTCCCTCAGCCCAATGAGACTCCTCACGGGGTATTCTATGTTTAATCGATAATTTATGCAAAAATACTATAACCAATAGTGTCTGGGTAAGAGATGAATAAATCATGTGCAAAGTTCCCCATGGAACTGACTTTCATTAAACAAATTTTGTACATATGATGTTTCAAAAACACTCATTCCTCTTTATTGGCTTGATTCTGCAAGGATTTGGCCATTAGGTCTCATTACCGGTAGGCTTACAGTAAATAGAATGAAGAAATGAAATATCTTTTCTAAATATTAAAAGAACTCCATAAACCACCCATACATTGCTCCATAAATCTGATTTTCCTATATTCAAAATTCACTCAATAAATCATATTTTTGTAAATTCTAAAATAACACAATATATCCTCAGAATTTGTCATGCTTTTCAAGGTATATTTTTATTTTCCTTATGGAAAAAATATCACCTATCCATAGATTTTCTAAAACTATGACCCATTGGTTCTAAAACTCATAAAATATACCTACCTGGAAAATACAATTTATTTGCATACAAGAATATAAGTTCTTCTAAAAAATTAAGGCCTCATTTTTAAGCCTTTTTCACAACGAATATTTAATGCCTTGGAAGCTCTAATGCTGATGAATCAGCAATCCTCTATGAAACCTTTTTCGAGAATCAATTTCCTCTCTTCACTTATCCATTCTCATAGTCATTTCGATTTCATGGATATTAAAATTAGTTTTAGAACAAATTATTCAAGAAACTGTTTCCTCACTTGCATCCACGTATTTCATTATATATATTAAATTATATTACTAATATTTTATAATATGTAATATATGTGTTTTATGAGAGTCTTTATGGTAGCTTACACCAAGCATATTACATACTCCCCCCTTTAAAGAGAAAATCATCCTCGATGTTATTATCTCATTAGAACTTTATATTTCACTGACAATATAACAATCTAAATAACAAAAAACAGAATCCTTTCCCTTTAGAATGAAGTCTTTTTATGTTCAATAAGTAAAATCAATCATTTTTATCAATAATCATAAGAATTTATAGATACAAAAATAACCAACTTCTACATTCCTTCACTTAGGCATTATTCAATTTTTTAAGATGAAAACAAAGTATCTATACCAACTTACTATTAATTATCAACTACTCTTGGAATTCATGGTCACTTTATGCAAGAAAAATAATTATAGGTGGTTTCACAACCTCAATGGCAAGCACCCTCTAATGTATAATCTGAAAAATTCAATCACATTAGTCACATAAATTTCAATCAAATGAAATACTTTTCACCATCAATGAATTATGCAATGTCAAGTGATATTTTAATCATAGTACTTTTATCACTAGTTAAAGATCACCTAGCTCTCTAATCATAAAAGTGATAAATAATTGCACCAAGTGCACATTGTCTTAACCCCTACTAGATACATCTGTAATAGCCTCCTGCCACATCTACCAAAGTAACCGACCAACTGGGGTAAACATGTGACAAGAGGCTACTGTAATTGGATTCAACCTTCTTCCTAACCTTAGGGAAATGGAATGAATGGAAACACATCATACAAACCTTCCAAATAATCAACAAGACTCCTAAGAACTATCCCAACCTTTCTGGTAGCCAACCCTGGGGTCCCACTAATGTTTTTTACCACTTGACCTCTAGATGCTCCCATGTTATGGGCCTCACAACGTCCAAGTTGCTCTTGACTCTCTCATGACAAGGCATGCCATCATCTAGGGACTATTTTGCTTAGTGTTGTGCTAGTGTCCTTGGGATTAGAGGCACTTTTTCAGGCCCAAAGTCCAGGTCACTACCCAGAATTGAATGACAAATTCATGACAAGGAAACAAAGATGCAAATGAAAATACCTTAACAAGCCCTTAACTCGAACCCTACTAGCCATGATAGGCATTTTGTTAAACACATCACAAATATCTAATATACACATATAAACAACATATTTAAGCATAGGGGTCTCATACTTATCTAAGAATCGGTATGAATCATTGTCCCTTAAATCATTTTCTGCATTATCGTCTATTTGGTCATAGATGCATTGTTCATAAGTAAAAACATCATGAGATCCATACATAGCCACTGTCATAAAAAATATACATAACCAGCATAATAGCAACAAAAATACCAAGGAAATCACATCCATATGATCCACATATAAACCAATATAATACTCATAAAATTACAAGGACAAATAACCTCATATTAATGATGCAAAATCCAAACCCGGGATGGGGCTAACACATTCAACCTGACCATAGAATGGATGAGCTAACTCTCTCTTCATCCATTCACCCCCATTCCATATTCCAAGCATGAATGTGGGACTCAAACCAAAAGAACCAACCAAGGCATCCCAAGGCTATATCACCTCACCTTCACCAATAGAAACCAAGATTTACCGTAATCCATCTTAGATCATTAGGCCAACACAATAAACATGTAATAATAGGCTTTATCATTACCTCCACCCAATCACTAGGCCAAACAAGCAAGTATGCTACCAGATTTCTCCACCTATGCTGTGAGGAATTTTCATGTCTCCTAATATCTCAGGATTTACTGTAATCCATAGTCTAATCAAGGGATCATTTGGCCTTAAACTGAAACACCACCCTCTAGGATTTACCGTATATCTCATTATTCATTGGCAACGATTCTTAGGTGTAATTAAGGGAAAGAACCTTTGGCTTTACTGTATATACCTCCATTCACCGATAAGGATTCCTAGGTCCACTGAGGCAACACAAAATATGACTTTACCACAACCCACAGTCTCACTGAGGGGTTACTAGGCCATGTGCTTTATCATTCAGAGGGTCCACCTAACTCAACTCTAAATACATCTGATAATCCATCTCAACCAAAACATGAGAATCCCATCACACCATGGCTATTTAGAAATGGAAAGGATAGGCTGAAAACACTATCACACCTACAAAAACCCATGCCCTTACATCAAAAGGACCACATACAATACCATGCATGCCAAATATAGCAAGGAAAATAAAAATTCAAATTGATACCTACAAAGAATATTGTCGTAGTTTTTTTATCTTTCTCTTCCTTGCTTTCTCCTTCCTTCACCTTGCCTCCTTTTCCTTCCTTGATCCAATGCCAAAATGCTCCAAAAACACTCTAAGTTTCCAAGAGTATGAGAGAGAGAATAATGAAAGAGGTCCAAAATTGGAATTAAAAGAAGGTACCAACTGGTCCTCATAAGAATTTTTATCAATTAGGCCTCTATTTTCTCCATTTTCCATTCTTTTCCTTCATTTTCCTCCTCACATGCAACCTGTGACCTTTCACTTTACTTTTCTCCTAATTTCCATTATTTTCATCAATAAATGTTCAAAAAATGCCATTTTTCCTTTCCAAAGCCTTAGCCATTACGTTTTCCAATTTCCTTAGCCATAATAAACCAAATGAACACCCACTAGGATGTCTTGTCAAACATTCAACTTGGAATAAGTGTCCCATCAACCATGATTGTTAATTTTTCCTTGATTAAATTCTATTACATGGAATTTTCACCAAGGATGTTACAGAACCCTCCCCGTTGGGGGACACCATCCTTGGTGTTCAACCACACCTACACCACAGAAAAAATATTGAAAACACTCATACTTCTCATGGAGATTTATAACATAGATTGATGTAGTATTTACAATTATCACCATGATAAAAAGAAAAACGAACATGACAGCATAACAACATGACATGTATAATGACATGACACCCATACCACTTATTGGAGCTTTATAGAATAGCTCATGGTGGTGCTTACATCCATATGCATATGTACATATACCAAAACATCATCAAACATGTAGCAAAACATATACCAAGGGCATGTACCAAAACATGATACCAAAACTTCTCTGCCTCAACTGACAAACAATGAAGGATACATTTCCCACATCTGATCCACAATATCCAATGTAGCTTCATCAAGCCCGAATTCCTTCCACTGCACTTTAACATACTTCATTCCTTAGTTTCTAAGCATGAGCACCTTTTTCTGTAATATACACTTAGACTTCGACTAGAATTCTCCATATGGCTCCACCTGTAATACAGACTAGTCAATCACATGATCAACATATTTAACATATTTCTTAAGAAATGACACATGGAAAACATCATGGACTTTCACTGTTGAAGGAAGTGCAACTCAATAGGCTACTAGCCCAATCCTCTTAATAATAATGAAGGGTCCATAAAACTGTAGTTGCATCATGGCACATGATCCAATCCACAATGATATCTTCTTTAGTTTTATGTGAAAGTGCACTTGTTCACCAACCTTGATGTCCTTGAACAACCTGTTCTGATCTGCATATATATTCTACCTATACTGTGTTGCTTTCAAATTCTTCTTTATTACCTACATTTCTTGTTCCATTTCCACCAACATTTCTAGTCCAATCAACACCTTATTCACCGGATCACTCCAACTGATGGGATTATTGCATCTCTACCCATACAATACCTCAAATATCCATGATACTCATTGTTGTAAGTGAACTCTACCAGTGGAAGGTACTATTCCCACTTTCATTAATGATGCATCGCATACATATTCAACATTTCCTCCAATATCTTATTGACCCTCTCAGTTCGTACATATGTCTGTGGATGATAAGTTGTATTGAAGGCCAACTTTGTGCCCAAACCTCCAAACAACTCCTTCCAAAAGTTTGAAGTGAACTTTGCATCCCTATGTGACACAATCTTATTTGAAACTCCATGCAATCTAACAACATCTCTAATGAATACATGTGTTGCATCACTAGCTAAGAATGTGGACTTCACTGGAATGATGTGTGCTACGTTTATGAACTTGTCTACAACAGCCATGATGGAATCATGTTTTCACACTGTCCGCAGCAAACTTGTGATTAATTTCATGGAAATAACCTCCCATTTCCATTTTGGAACCACAATTAGCTGTAGTAGTCTAATTGGATTCTTACACTTTGCCTTCACCCATTGACAATCAAAACGCCTAGCCAGAAACTCTCCTACATCCTTCTTCAGACTCGGCTAATAATAAAATTTCCTTACTGCGGTCAATGTCTTTTGATAGGTTATGTGACCTAAATATGGTTTCGCATGAAACTCCCTCAAGGTCACCTTCTTGAGCTCATTACTCTCTGGAACGTATATATTGTCCCTAAATATAACCATTCCATTCATTGTAAGAAAATAGTCCACATCCTATGCACCTGCATCTGCACCTATACCACTACCTATACATGTACTTGTATTGCCTATACCTGTACTTATAACTGTAACCTGCTGCAACCTTTGAAGAACATCCATATGCTTAACATTTTGTTCAACTTCCTATAGGATCCTATCCTGTAAATCTGTCCCATAGCAACTTATAGATTCTAAGTAATTTACCTATACCCACCTGCTAAGAGCATCTGCAGCCTTGTTCTCCTTTCTTTTGATGTACTTGATCTCAAAGTCAAACTCACTTATTGTTACCAATTGTCTATCTTCTCAAGCATTCTGATTTGATTAGCCAAACAAATACCTCAACCCAATGTGATCAATCATCAACACAAACCTCCTACCAAGAATATAGTGCGTGCACATCTTCAACTCATGTGTGATCATTGTTAGCTCAAGATCATGTGTAGGGTACTTCTTTTCATGCTTGTTTAGTTTTTGTGACTCATAGAAGATCACTTGTCCATACAACATAAGTACTCCACCAAGTCCTCTTTTTCAAGCATCTATACATACTACAAACTCTTTTTCCAGATCTACAATCTATAGCATTGGTGCATGTGTCAATAACTACTTAAGTTGCTAAAAATTGCCCTCACACTCCTCTATCCATTCGAAATGATTACCTTTCCTTTGCAAATATGTAATAGGATAATAAATTTGAAAGAATTTCCTAATGATTATCCTGTAAAATTCTGAAAACCCAATCAAAGATCTCGCCTCATCCACATTCCTCGGAGCTACCCACTCCATGAATTACCTTAACGTTTGTGGATCCACTGCTATGCCTTCCTTGGAAAAAACATGTGCCAAGTAATGTACCTTAGTTTGAAAGAAATTTCACTTATTGAGCTTAGCATATAACTAATTCTCCCTCAAAAATCTCAACACTCGGTTAAATTTTCAACATGCTCTTCCTCATCTTTATAATATACCAATATATCATCAATTATCACAATAGCAAACTTATCCAAATACGCATGCAACAAACTATTCATCAATCACATAAAGTAGCTCGAGCATTAGTCAAATTGAATGGAACTACAACAAACTCATAATTTCCATACCTTGTCCAAAACATTGTCATGTAAATTTCCTCCTCTTTAATACATACCTGGTGGTATCGAGATCTCAAACCCAACTTTGAGAACATTATTGCTCCCTTCAACTGATCCAACAAGTCATTAATCCTCAACAATGGATACCTATTCTCGACAGTCATTTTCTTTCAGCAGCCTATAGGCAATGCATAATATGAGAGTACCATCCTTCTTGCTCATAAACAATATCAGTAGTCCCCAAGGTGATACACAGCCTAATGCATCCCTTGTCAAACATTTCCCTCAACTCCAATATCAAATCTACAAATTCAGGTGTGCTCACCTCTAAGGTTCTTTTGATGTTGGAGCCACCCTTGACACTAACCCAATAGAAAAGTATACCTCCCTATGAGGTGGAAACTCTAAAATGTCCTAAGGAAATACATCCTAGAAATATTCTAGAAGTTGGTAGCTACTAAAAACACCTGCATCCTCAACTTCCTTGCCTTTATCACCTAAAATGTGCATTGCGAATAACATACACCCTTTTCTATGACTATGCTTTTCCTGCATAATTGTCACCATCCTAACTAATATGGCTTTCTTCTTTTCTTGCAAGACTCTTGGTTCCCCATTTTCATCCACACACTCAATGGATTTCTTTTTACAATCCACCTTGGTTCTATGAAGGTACGACCAATCCATGCCCAACAACATACAATATGATTCTAACAATAATACATTGAAATGTGATGTGGTACGCATACCATTCAAATCATATGAACAAGTTATTACCCAATGATGAACTTGCTTCTTTTTACCTATAGCCAACTTCACTAACCAATATTTTGCGTTGACTTCTTTATTCAAACCACACGTATCCAGCAAGTCAAGACTAACATAATTGTAATTAGATCCACATCTAGTCAAAATAGAAATAACTTTCTCATAAATCTTACTGTCCATCTTAATGATTGATGCCTAATGGCCTACATGTTTGTTATCCAATGCTTCATAAATATGAGGAACACTCTGGCCAACATCTCCAACAGTATGTATCTCCTATACAGTATATATCTAAGGCCTAATGCCTTGATTCTGTGGAAAATCTCTCTTAAGTTTCTTCTTATTGCATGTCCAACACTCCAACCAACTAGTGTCATCACCCTTATGTTGTTGTTGTGACCCATGCCCCTGTCTTGCTGCATTCAACCTCTTTTGCATTGCCACATTTTCTTTCTCATCTGCATCTTGAGTCCTTTCTATTTTTGGTTCCCAATTCCCTTTTTTCTTTTCCTTCCCATCCTTGCTAAGATTCATTCTTACGCCTTAACTCTTAATATCAATGATTCAATTTCCCAGTTACTTCCTCAAGTGACCAAGGCTCATCATACTCAATCTGATCTCTTATAAATGATAATGGAAATCCACTGACAAATTGTTGAACATCAGCCTTCTCATCTTCATGATACAACACATACCTCAATAGCTCCAAGAACTTAGTTGTGTACTATTCATTTTTCATTGGTCCCATCTTTAGCTCATATAATTATTTGGCCTTACTGTCATAGTACCTTTTTGAAAAATACTTCTTCTTGACAAGCCTCTTGAACTCATTCCAACTCAAGTCCTATGTTGTGATGTCTCTGACACACTTCACATATTCTCACCATATATCCGCTTTACCTTTCAAGATGAAGATAACAATTATAACCTTCATGTTTTCTATGTACTCAAGCAACTTAAAGAACTTGTTCATCCCAGGTATCCAAGCCTCTGCATCTTCTGGGTTCTTTAAGTCTCCATCAAAGTTAAGTGGATTTTATTTCCTAAACTCATCTTGAAAGTATCCTCTATCACTCCTCCTATAAGGATGATAACAATGACTATCATGATGCATGTCATAATTAGAAATAGAATAGTACCTGTATCCATCACCTCTCCTACGTAAAATATCCAACAACCTACCATATCTAACAGTGTCATATCTATCTAAAATGTGACCACCATTACGCCAACTGCCATATTTCCCATTCTTTTTTTCCTCCTTCTCATGGCTAATCCGATCTGGTCCTTGTCACTACAATTCTGACAGACATGGAAAGTCTATAGCATTAACCTCTTCTTGTTTCTCTTATGCATGCATGATTTTGTAATTTTGCACCTTACAACTTCTTATTTCTTCCTTAAAGCTTCTCAATGTGTCTGCCAAATCAGAGGAGTTCCCAAGACCACACTACTCATCTAATTCATAGGGAGAGTCTTTGTAGTCTACCATGTTGTTAGCCATTTGATCTCTTTCCTGTAAAGCATACAATGTCAGCTAAATCAAATCACCAAAAACAAACATACCTAATAAAAATTCAGGGAGGATATCTCATATTCAATATCAACCAATCAATGTATTACATGTATAGCATAATCATGATAGTATATATACATATAATAGATAATCACATAACCATGTAAACATCAGTCTAGATAGAGTCGAATCATCAATGCATGGCCATATCAACTACACATACCATGAACTCATGCATAACAAAAGAAACCATACCAATGTATGCTGACAATATGAAAGCATAAAAATATGTAACCAATGATACACTCATGACAACGCATGTCACAAAAACACCATCCTCTTTCACATGGAAACATCACTACAACCATGACTGACATCATGCATATTTAACAAGCACATAGATCACAAGAGAGATTAACACACATGGAAATGACATGAATGTATGACCAACACACCACCCATCCAGTCTGATGGGTGAACCATGCTCAGATGCCACTTTGTAAAACCCTCCTCACACATCTACCCAAGTGCTTGGCCAACCAAGGTAAATAGGTGACGAGAGGCTACTATGATTGGATTCAACCTCGTAGGTGACCTTAAGGAAATGGAATCGATGGAAACACATGAAATAAACCCTCCACATAATAAAAAGGACTCCTATGAACAATCCTAACCTTTCTTGTAATGAGCTCTTGGGTCCCACTAAGGTTTATGACCACGTAACCTCTCGATGCTCCCATTCTATCGACCTCACAATGTCTAGGAGGCTTTGGATGCTCTCATGACAAGTCATGCCAATGTCCAGGTAATATTTTTCTTAGTGTTGTGCTAGTGTCCTATTGTAGCAGCTACAACCAACCTCAAAAATTTTTCCTTAGCTTTATCTTGGTTCCTCCCTACCAACCTTTCACAGAACCTTCTCTTGATTCATCAAGTACACAAACTTCACTCTTTTTCTTACACAAAGATAGCCTATTGATCCAAGCTTGATGCATTCCCCAAATAGGCTGATTACCCGGACTTGGTCCAACTGCAGGTTGAGTAGCTTCCCCAAGAAATTGCACAATTCTGGAGCAAAAGCAACCTTCCCTCCAGAAATTGTGAAATTCTGTCTAGTAGCCTGCTAGGCTCCAAATTGCACAATCCTGCCAGTTAGGTTTCACCCAGAAAACTGCAGAATCCTTCTCAGCAGGCCTACTCAGCCCAAGAATTGTGCAATCCTAGGAAACAGTCACCTGCTCTACCTAGAAATTGCACAAACCTCCTGCGTGGCCAGCCCAACTCCAATCTAGAAATGTGCATTTTCTCCTAGCAGTTGAGTAGTCTCATGCATGCGCATTTGGGTTGAACAGTTCCACCCAGGACCCAGGAAACTTGACTTGCATTCATGGCTTGCTTTTTCCCGGAATAGCAAAAGGCAACATGGAAAAATATTCCCATGATTGAGGGAGATATTTTTAGCAGGTGGAGGTTACATGCAAAGTTCGTTTTAGAAAATTTCCTCCAAGTGTCACCTTTTCCTTGATTTGTGGCATGCACGTCATGGGCTCAAACTTTTTTATTCGACACATCCGGCTCAACTATTCATGGGTTAGTGGTCTCAACTTTTCTTTTTAACCATTTCTATCGCTTTTTGTGTTTTTTCTTGTGTGAGTTCTATTTGCTTGATTTCTTTGAAGGATTGCTATCATTTACATGTATACTAGCTTGTACTAGCACAATTTCAGTTTTCAATGTTATCCCACTGCTATCACATGGATGAAACTATTTGGCATGAATAATCGTTGATTCGGTGACTCCCTTCACCCACATGCATGTTGATCTTGTTAATTAATCTTTCATTCAATATTTTTATTCACGATCAATCACTTCTTCTTTCACTTAGTGTGGCCATGCATCCACTTCCAAATTTTCTTTCAGTTGCCTGTTGGCGGTCTAGGCAGTGTTGGCCCGAACTATGCCTCAACAAGACAACATTACAGAATCTGGAAAAGAAGGGCTCTATCTTCCTCTCTAGAAATCTGCATTTCTGTCGAGACACTATCCTCTAGGACTGTTTTGCGCATTTTTGAGGGCAGTGACTGCTGGCCTAGAAAATTGCAAATGCCTTCCCTGGGCCTGCAATCATTGCCAGCTAGAATTGTGGATTGCACAATCCTTGAAGTCAACAGTCAGCCTAGATTGCACATTGTACAAATTTAGTAGCAAGGCTTGCCTCCCAGAAAACCTAGACTTCCTTTTGCGTAGTTTTGGTAGCCAATCAACCAGCCTCCCAGAAGAAATTGTGCCATCTTTTCTTATCATTACCCAGTTATGTGTTATGTCATTCCCTGAATTTGCTTTGGTTTTCGTTAAAAGATTCCTTGCCATGCATGTTGCTTTGTATCCTAATCTTTTAGATGTTCATCCACCTCTTAGAAGTATAGGATCAATGGCCTCCAAGAGAGCAATATCCAACGACACTGACAGAAGTGCCATTAGAGTAGCAATTGAGCAGGGGTTTGCATGTCTACTGATCTATGAATATACCAAATTGTTTCTAGACAAGGACATCAAGCTGAAATGGCAAGAGCCCAGTGAAGAATTTGCAAGAACTTTTGAAAAAGAATTCAAAGACCATCAAGTGTATGTGAACATTCACAAGTCCGGCATGTACCAGATTGCATGTAGATACCCTGCATTCCCATGTGCAGACATGATACACTAGATCGTCTCACACACTGACTCTGATATGACTAGTCTGAGTAGTGTAAGCAAGACGAAACTTGCAACTTCTCGGCATGGGATTAAGATGAAATGTAACATATGTCAAAGCCCATGACTATCATGGAGACTCCTTTCAGCTTACCCAGTAGCAGTGCCAACTCTAGAGGCATTATGAAGAACAAGGTAAAGGAGTAAGCTAGATTGAGGATGACACCCAACTAGATCTATAAGACGAAGATACTGTGGAATGTGTAGCCGTACTTGGTCATATTTGCATGTTGACTATGCGGCCAAGAAATTGTGGAAACCTTCCCACAGAGTTGGGTGATCACGTTCAACCAACTAGCCAGAGAGGGTAGACCATGTCAGTGGTCTAGCATGTTGTCTCATCAGCTCAAGGAACACGTAACAAAGGATCGACAGTCACCTAGAGGTATGCAAGCTAAGGTCTACATGTCTGCCTACATCTTAGATGCAATCTATGCCAAACAAGGGTTCCTGGGTTTAGAGTGGTCATGGATGCCAGCAGAGACTGCTATGAACACATATTGTAAGTTTTTGCCTGAATGCATCTTCAGAGGAGTAATCACATGGTTATCCTATCATTTTGTCACCCCAGTTTACAAGATGATATTTGAACAGGATGCACTCTGCGTGTCGAAGGAAGCAATGGAAAAACTAATAGACATTGCTAATTGGTATGCCTCACTGTCCAGCACATTCATACAAATGTTCGACACGGAGAAGCCTCCGCATCTTCTACCGAAGTTTTCCTTGGACATATTCGTTGTGCAGGAAGTAGCATATAACATCTCAGTAGGATTGATAGCTAGAATACACCGAAAGAAGAAAGCACCTTGGCCAGCTCTTGCATTATGGATTGGTTTATACAAGATTCAGAGTTTCAAGCAAGTAGATGTCAAAGCAGAACTAATGAAGAAGTATCCATTCGACCTCTAAAGCTAAAATCTATATGACCTGCATTGTATTATGAAAGATCATTTCACGAGAGTACAATTCAAGTGGATCCATGGGGCATGCCATTGGGAAAATGAGGACCCATGGAGATATTGTTACAACTCCTCTAGACTCATTGAAATGGTAAGCTTCACCGTGGATTGGTTAGAAAAGCAATGTGAAGCAACATCCCAAAGAGCACCAACACCAAAAGTAGCAGTAGCAGCCAAGGCAAGAATACCAACACATGACAAGGGCTAGAGGAAGATTATCGATCACATGGAGGAAGAGAAAAGTGGCAAGTTCAGAGAAGATCCATTGGTAGAGAAATCATCTATGGCTATAGAGGTGAAGAGGCAATAGCACGACAAGCGAATCGTGCAAAGGAAAAGGTAGAAGAGAAGAATGGAGGAAGTAGAGAAGGAGTTGCATGAGATGAAGGAGAAACTCTGGAAGGAGCAAGAGCTGCGCAGGCAGGAGAGGGAAGCACAATAGAAATAGGTATAGTAGGGAGTGAAACATGTGGAAATAGATGAAACAATGCCCGTACTAGTAGCAGATTCAATGGAACAACTGGTAGTATGAAGACAAGGTAAACCATCGTAGGAGCAGGACTTCACTCATGAGATAGAACAAGAAAATCAATAGTTGGATACGGAAATGGAGAAATCGGAATTGGAAGAGGACATCAACCTTATTTCTCACCACCAAGAGGTCGACTTACCTACTTCACCACATCCATATGAAGAGCAAGTCTCAAGCAACCGAGGAGGCACTGAGATATAGATCAACTGGAAGGAGAGATGTACAACATCTCATTCAATGAGTCTCAACATATAGTTGTGGAGTCTCACAGAATGTCGACTCTAGATGATCATACATCTCCTGTGCAAGTTGAGGGAAGAATGATCATGTCTGACGTGTGCAAATATCCAACAACCTTGGCTAATGTGACTATACTGTATACTGAAGCCACTAGCTCAAGTGTTCACTTTGTGATAGTTGAAAATGAGAGAATGGCTAAGGAACTACGGATGGCCAAGAAAGGCGAACAGTTGGTGACAGCGTCTGCCCGAGCTAAGCTAAAGAAGGAAATACTATATGAAGTATTGTCCCTTGACACAATTATGCGATCATTATACTCCAAGTTTGGCACCGTGCATAAGGCAGTCATACATCTCAATGAATGGAACCAGAGATGTGCTAGAAGAGCATGTATCGTGATGAACGTTCATGATGTTTTTGATTACATGCAAACATGGACGATGAAATACAAGCGAGCCCCACTTCACTTGCCTAAGATGATGAAGGCCAGTGCGATCAAGCTAAAGGCACGTATCTAGAGTCAAATCTAGGACTATGAATAGCTCCCACTGCTCATCATTAGTATATAGGCTTCCCATGCATGTGTGTTAAAGAGTATGGATGTTGTGGTGCATGCACATGCCATCCCATCTATTGGGACTCTCACCTAGTTGAAGACAAAGTAATAGGTCCAACTAGAGCTTGAATCGTAGTTCGATGAGTCGATGCACATTGCTACTAGCCCAAACTTGCCCATCAGTGCAGACATCATGCACAAGTATGCTGTTCGTCCAGCTAAATTGAAGACAATGATGTGCATGCTTGCAGATGAGGTGGATAGAGGAGCCTGAGCAGTGTACCTAGATTCTATGGAGGCAAGAGTCAGGTTTCATAAAGATGTTACCTTAGAGGACATGGACACCATCAAGGACTACCAATATTGGCATTAGTATGTTGCTATTGATCAACGCGAGGATGTTAAGGAGTTGGATTTCCATGGTTGTCTAAGTCATATTGATGTCTAGCATGGCTTTCTCAAGCCATTTTGTCTCACGTGGGTACATGTGCATTGTAATGTAATGTCATGTCAAGTGTAGGTCAAGTGTCGATAGTTGGATGTAATAGTCATAGAGTAGATGAACAGTCATGAGGGTAGTTGAACTATCAGAAAGGGGAATGTCAAGGGCCACCCCACCCTTTGTTATAAATAATCCCTCATAACTCATTGTAGAGGCTTTTGGTTAGCCAAGTTTCCGATAAGACTGTCTTGGAGAGAGCTTGGACAATATTGTAATGAGCCTTGGCTTCTCCACTACGCAGAGCTAGTACATCTCTTTGGAGGAGCAGGTGGATGTGGCTGTAACGTTCCACTATTAGAACTAGTGGCTAGACATGGTTGTATTGTATGAATGGAACTTATACTTCTTAATATAACAAGATCCAACATGTTTCATGCATATGTTGTATTCTATTGTATTATATTTGGTTTACTTTAAATGATATATGTATCTATTTACATACGCATGCATGTATAGCTACCTGTGTATGTATGTATGAATCTTTCTAAAATGTGTTCTTGGTTTAACCATCACTTTGGATTGCTTGCTAACTTTCCTTCCATGTTGTGATGTATATTTTCTCGTGTGTTACCTTCTTAAATGTGTGCTATCATAGGTTTCCAAGGGATGCACTCATCTAAACCCTTGTATGTTAGAACCTCTCATGCACCTCCCTTGAGTCACCACATCTGTCACACCATTGCTACCAACAGAGGTATCTTACTTGCCTCTATGCAAAATCAAGGTCATGGCATTACCATACGACCTAATGTTGTGACTCCTACACCAAATAGTCTAAGGTATAATTGGGACTTCTTACGAGGGAGATCCCCTAAAATGTTGGTACGTATAGCGCGTCAACATTTCTGGCGCTAGAAGGAGGGCCAGATGATAAGCTATGTCCTCTCATCCTATTTTGAACTTTTGCATATCTATCATGTATTCTTTCACTCTTCTCCCTCCACGTTTATTTTTGAATCATGAGGATGTCACCATCACGAGGGAGTTCATTGATATCTTCTCCAGTTACACGTATGATGGTGAAGGCGAAGTGGCCTGGCATGAATTCTTACATGACTTTATTTCCATGCTTCACGAGGAAGATGGGTGTTCTGATGAACAGGCCAGCTTACTTCTTGCATACACACTTCGTGAATATCTACTTCGATTGTTGTGCAGCCTACTAACTAACAACGTGCACTAACTTGAGCACTTCTATGATCTCATTAAAGGCAATTTATATCATTTTGATCCAAACGATCTTGACCAAAAATTGTTACAACAATGGAAGGCTCTGCATGAATGGACTATGGATTTTTGGCAGCGCTTCTGTGACTTGTAGTTTTAAGCTCCTAAGAGTCAGACGAAAATTTTCTATCTTTAGGACCAGTTCTAGTATTGTGTTCAGAAATCTACTCGTTCCAAGAAGAAGTTTGCAATCAAGCTTTGCTCAACATTCTTTAGAGATGGTGCTGCATAATCCCAGATGGATGTGGTCACTATCACAAGTGATTTTCTACCATCCCCTCATCTAATTTCTCAACTATCACATCCTCCCAACATCACTTCACTTAATTTTTGCATATATTTGGTTGAGAGTCCATCGGTTTTTCATATTCATTTTGTTATACAACCTCTGTCTTCGCACTTAGTTGTTCCTTTAGATAATACTATCCTATGTTCTGCCATTCCAGACTCTACACTAGTTGTGAATGAGGAACAAGCCACTGACAGATTTTCTGTTGCAAAACCAAGATGCATTGTCATTCATGAAGAATATGAGTGGGAGCTTGAGCATCAACAGTTAGCGAAGGACAACTCCCTTTCGTTTAAGCCTCCTGTGTTCTTTCCTCACATCTTTGGTGAACCCGCCATCCATGATTTTCCATGTGTACCTTCATCCACAGATGCACCTGTCGCTAATCACTTGCAGGACACACCAGATGTCATTCCATCATCCAACAATGGAGAGGGTAAGTTTCATGAAAAATACACTTATTCTTTCATCTGCCTTTTCCAGAAACACAAAGGATGAATTTGTCTGCTTTTTATCTACCCCTCTATTTGATTCATCTGATCATGAGAATGTTGATGAAATCATTGATTTCTGTTATCATCGCGGTCGTGATCCATTTACTCCTATCCTTGATCATGATCATGATACTATCACATTTGATTTTTTGAAGCCACTGGTCTATGATGATCTATCTAACGATGAAGTTGAAACACCCAAGGCTGTCGAGGCACTTCAGCCCAAGATGATGGCTATGTTAGGCCCTCACTCTCTTAGGGTTAGTCTCACTTCTGATCAAGAAATTGTTCAATCACCCAAGGCTCCTCATCACCCATCTATATGTGTTGAAGATCAATATCATGCATAGATCATACTTCCTCCACTCAAACTGCACGATCCTATCACTCATACATTAGAGGAATCTTACATTCCAAGCACACGTGCACTACAAAAATTGTCTTTTTTTCTTTCATTTGCTTGCATGTCATATCCAAGAGTGTGCATATGCTTCAAAGTTGCACGAAGTGTCACACAACACTATGGTAAGTCCACGGACTGCTCTTCATACACTTGCACTCACTTATGTTCCATGGGCACTTTGAAAATTGAAGTGTGGTTGTCTTCATTGTTATATCTTTCTTTCTTGTTGGTTCACACAACTCGGTTGTTCGTGGACCAAGCCTTCACCAACATGGGTTAGCCAATGTGCCGGTGGCTACATTGGAAATATCACTTCTTGTTATCAGGCCCATTCACCGTTAGTTTAGGAGTAGGAGTAGTGTTTGCTTTTAGTTGGTTTTCTTTCATGCATATTTGCTAACTTGCTTTGTTTGTTTTTTGTTTTCTTGCTTGTTTTCTTACTAGCTTTGCTTTCACTTTTGCTTTTTCTCTTGATTTGCTTTGTTATGTGTTTGTTTGCTTGTTTTCTTTATAGGTAATTTTTGCATGAAACCATGTATGACTCTTGAAACAAGTTGGGTAAAGTACAAGAGGCCTTCCACAACTACCACTACTTGGTTATCTATCATCCTACCTCTGTATGAAGATCTTGTTACTTTTAGTCCTAATATGTTGAAGGAAAATACACGTTGTTCAAAGTAAACCTTGGTGAAAACACAACACTTGCATGCTAACTAGTGTCACATACTCTAGTCGGTTGTTTTTGGGTTAACCCTTGTCATCTCAGTCAAGTAGAGTAAGGTGAGGGGTAAAGAATTAGCAGGCACGTCAGAGGTATAATAAACTACTTCTTTTGAGGAACAACCTCTTATGCTCTCAATAAGGTAGGATCACTCTTCTACCTCTGAATGAATAAGTGCTATGCATAATTGAAAATATTAATAATGAAAATGATGAAAAGTAGACAAATTCAAAATGAAAAATGAATAAGGTGAAAGAAGAGAAAGGCTTGCTGCGCAGAGAGGTGATGCAAGTAACTCCACCAGGGCACTGACTAGGCTTGCTAGCAGCGAAGCCATGCTTTTGTTCCTATATGACTCTGTTTGGGTACTGTCCAAACCTGCTGGCAGTGGAGAAACACCATAGATGAAACGAAGACTCTGACAACTATAATGCTTGTGCACCAATATACCCCTCAACCCTAATCGAAATAACTATGCTTCCTTGGCTTGCAATGTGTGTCAATTGACCAAGAGCTTTACAGATGCTACATCTTACAATCAAGCTAGTGTGAAACCAAGGCAAACTTAGAACTGGACAATACTTCGAGAGGTGTTAGACTTGTTTTTCATGAACAAGGTCCATTCAGAGAGCTAGAATTCTACAAGTGTGTCACCAAGTGTTGTAATGGCTACAACCATCCTCCAAAATTTTTCCTTCACTTCATTTTGGAGCCTCCCTACCCACCTTTCACAACACCTTGTCTTGATTTACCAAGTAGACAAGCTTCACTATTTTTCTTGCACAAAGACAGATTGTCGATCCAAGCTTTATGCATTCCCCTCATAGGTTGATCACCTAGACTTGGTCAAGATGCAGGCTGAGTAGCTTCACCAAGAAATTGCACAATTCTAGAGGGAAACCAACCTTCCCTCAAGAAATTGGACAATTATGTCTAGTAGCCTACTAGGCTCTAGAATTGTGCAATCCTGCTAGTCAGGTTTCACCCAGATAACTTCGTAATCCTTCCCAACAGGCCCGCTCAGCCCAGGAATTGCAGAATCCTCAAAAACAGTAAGTTTCTCTACCAAAAAATTGTGTAAATCTCCTGGGAAGCTAGCCCATCTGCCATCCAGAAATGTGCATTTTCTTCCAACATTTGATTAGCCTCATGCATGAGCAGTTGGGTTGACCATTTCCATTGGGACCAAGGAAACTTTACTTGCATGCATGGCTTGCCTTTTCTCGGAATAGAAAAAGGCAACATGTAAAAGGCATCCCATGATTTAGGGAGATATTTTTAGTAGCTGGAGATTACATGGAAAGTTTGTTTTACAAACATTCCTCCAAGTGTTAGTTTTTCCTCGATTTGTGGTATGCACGTCATGAGCTCAAACTTATTTATTCAACACATCAAACCTCGTTCTTTCTCATTGATATTGGAGCTATTACATCCCACAACACATCCAGGACTCTTTGACACATTCAACTTATCTATTCATGGGTAAGTGGTCTCAACTTGTGTTTTTCAAAATTTCTATCACTTTTTGTGTTCTCGCTTGTGTGAGTGTTGTTTGCTTGACTTCTTTGAACTCTTGATGTCATTTACATGGATGCTAGCTTGTACTAGCACCGTTTCAGTTTCCATTGCTCTGTCACTGCCCTTGCATGCATGAAACTATTTGGCATGAACATTCGCTGATTCGGTGACTCGCTTCACCCACATGCATGTTGATATTTTTACTAAATCTTTCATTCAATATTTTCATGCACGATCAATCACTTATGGTTTCACTTAGTGTTACCATGCATCCACTTTCATATTTACTTTCAGTTGCCCATTGGCCAGTCTAAGCAGTCTTGGCCCAGACTCTGCCTCACCTAGACAACATTTCGTAATCTAGAAAAGAAAGGCTTTGTCTTCCTCTCCAAAAATGTGAATTTCTACGTAGACACTATCCTCTAGGGCTATTTTGTGCTTTTCTCAGGGATAGTGAATGTTGACCTAGAAGATTGCGCAATGCAGTCCCTGAGCCTACAATCATTGCCAGCTGGAATTGTGCATTGTGCAATCCCAACAATCAGTTGTTAGCCTGGATTGCACACTGCACAAATCTATCGATTAGTCTTGCCTCCTAGACATCACAAATAGCCTTTTCTGTAGTTCTAGCACCTAGTCACCTGACCTCCAAGAAGAAGTTGTGAAATATTTTCCTATCATTCCCCGGGTATTGTTATGTCATTCACTGTATTCAGTTTGGTTTTCTCTGACAGATTTCTCGCCGTGCATGTTGCTTTGTCTCCAGATCTTTCAGGATTTCATCCACCTCTTAGCAATATAGGGTCAATGTCCTCCAAGAGAGCACGATCCAAGGACACTAACTGAAGTGCCACTGGAGAAGAAATTGAGTAGGTGTCCACATTCTACGGATATATGAAGATACCAAATAGTTTTTAGACAAGGAAATCAAGCTAAAATGGAAAGAGGTCAACGAAGAATTTGGAGGCACTTTTGTGGAAGACGTCAAACATCGTTAGGTGTATGTGAACATTCACAAGTCTGACTTGTACTGGATTCCTTGCAGATACCCCACGTTCCCATGCGCGAACATGATACGTTGGATCATCTCACACAATGACTCCGAGATGATGACTCTGAGCAGTGTTAGTGGACAAAACTTGCCACCTTCTAGATACAAGATTATGATGAAATGTATTAAATATCGAGGACTGTGACCATCATGGAGACACCTTTTAGCTTACCCAGTAGCAAGGAAAACTCTAGAGACATTATGAAGAACTGGGTAAAGGAGTTGGCTAGATTCAAGATGACACCCAACCATATCTATAAGAAGAAGATATTGGGGAAGGCGTATCAATACGTGGTCATTTTTCCATGTCGACTGCGTGGCCAAGAAAGCACATTCACCTTCCCGAAGAGTTGGATGATCACATTTGACCAACTGGCCAAAGAGGGTAAACCATGTAAATAGCTTAGCATGTTGGCTCATCAACTGAAGTAATAGGTAAGGAAGGCTCGACAGTCACTTGGAGGTATGAAAGTTGAGATCTACATGTCCACCTACGTCTTAGATGCAATCTGTGCCCGATAGGAGTTCCCAGGCTTGGAGTGGGTATGGTCACCAATAGAGACTGTTGTGAACACATATTTTAAGTTATTGTCTGAATGTAGCTTCAAAGGAGTAATCACACAATTGTCTGATCATTTTGTCGCCCTAGTTTACAAGATGATATTTGAACACGATCCACCTTGCATGTCGAAGGAATCAATGGAGGCACTCATAGACATTGTTGATTGGTATGCCTCACAATCTGACACCTTCATATGAGTGTTCAAAGTGGAGTAGCCTCTGAATGTTCTACCAAAGTTTGTCTTGGACATAACCCTCATGTAGGAAGTAGCATATCATATCTCGGTAGAATTGACAAGTAGACTGCACCGGAACAAGAAGTTACCTTGGACCACTCTTCTATTGTGGATTTGGTTATATGAGATTTAAAATTTCAAGCAAGAAAATGTCAAAGAAGAACTGATGAAGAAGTGTACATTTGACCTCTCAAGCTACAATTCGTATGATGCATATTCTATTCTGAAAGATCACTACACGAGAGTATAGTTCACTTGGATCCACGGGGCATGTTAGGGGGAAGAGGAGGACCCATGGAGATATTGTTACAACTCCTCTAGACTCAATGAACCAGTGGGCTTCACTGTGTAGTGGTTAGTGAAGCAACGTGAAGTAGCATCCCGGAGAGCACTAGCACTAGAAGTAGGAGGGGCAAGCATACTAGTGCGCGACAAGGGTAAGAGGAAGATTATCGATCACATGGAGGAAAAGAAAAGCTACAAGTTCCAATAAGATCCATTGGTAGAGAAAGTAGCTATGGCTATAGAGGAAAAGAGGCAAAAACACGACAAGTGAATCACACAAAGGTAGAGGGAGAAGAGAAGAATGAAAAAAGCTTAGAAGGAGTTGCATGAGCTGAAGGTGAAACTATGGAAGGAACAAAGGTTATTGAGGCAGGAGAGGGAAACAGAACAACAATAGGTACAATAGGGGCGCAACATGTGCAACAAGATGAAACAACGCTCGTACTAGTAGTGGATTCATCAGAATAGCTGGAATTAGGTAGACAGGATGAATCGTCATAGGAGGAAAGCTTCGCTCATGAGATAGAACAAGCACTTCAATAGTTGGTTACAGATATAGAGCAACAACAATTAGAACATGACATCGACCTTATGCCTCACCACCAAGAGGTAAACTTACCTACTTCACCACATCCAGATGATGAGCAAGTCTCAAGTGACCAAGGAAGCACTGAGATCCTCAAAGATCATCTAGAAGGAAGATGCACAACATCTCATTTGATGAGTCTCAACATAGAGTTATGCAGTCTCGCAAAGTGTCGACTCTGGATAATCATACATCTCCTACGCAAGTTGAGGAACAGGTGATTGTGTCTGATGTGCGCAAACATCTAACAACCTTGGCTAATGCAACTAGAGTGTATGCCAAAGCCACTAGCTCAAGTGTTCTCTTTTTGATAGTTGAAAATGAGCAAATGGCTGAGGAACTACGGATGACCAAGCAAGGAGAAGAGTTGGTGACAACGTCCACCCGAGATGAACTGAAGAAGGCAATACTAGATGAAGTATTGTCCCCCAACACAATTATGCGAGTATTGTACTCCAAGTGTTTCATTGTGCATAAGTCAATCGTCCATCTCAACAGATGGTAGCAGCGATGTGCTAGAAGAACACGTATCTTGACGAACTTGTATGATGTTGTTGATTACATGCAAACATGGACGATGAGATATAAGGGAGACCCTCTTCACTTTTCTAAGATGATGAAGGCCAATGCGTTCGAGCTAAAGGAACATATCTAGAGTTAGATCTTGAACTATGAATAGCTCCCGCTGCTCATCACTAGTATACAGGCTTCCCATGCATGTGTGTTCAAGTGTATGGATGTTGTGGTGTGTGCACATGTGATCCCATATATTGGGACTCTCACCTGGTCAAAGACAAAGGCATAAGTCCAACTAGAGCTTGACTCATACTTCGACGAGTTGATGTGCATGGCTAGCAACCCAGACTTGTCCATCAGTGAAGACAACATGCACAAGTATATTGCTAGTCCAACCGCATTGAAGACAATGATGTGCATGCTTATAGAAGAGCTAGATAGAGGAGCCTGAGTAGTGTACCAAGATGCTATGGAGGCAAGAGTCAGGTTGCAGAAATATGTCACTTTGGAGCACACAGACACCATCAAGGACTACCAATCTTGGCATCAATATGTTACTGCTGATCAGCGTGAGGATGTTGAGGAGTTGGAATTCCATGCTTGTCTAAGTCATGGTGATTTCTAGCATGGCTTTCTCAAGCCATTTTGTCTCACATGGGTACATGTGAATTGTAATGTAATGTCATGTCAAGTGTAAGTCAAGCGTCGATAGTTGGATCTAATAGTCATATAGTAGATGAAGAGTCATGAGGGTAGTTGAACTGTCACAAAGGGTAATGTCAAGGGCCACCCCACCCTTTTCTATAAATAGTCCCTCATAACTCATTGCAGAGGCTTTTGGTCAGCCAAGCTTCCGATAAGACTATCTTGGAGAGAGCTTTGACATGATTGTAACAAGCCTTGGCTTCTCCACTGTGTAGAGCTAGTACATCTCTTTGGAGCAACATGCGGTTGTGGCTGTAACGTTTCACTATCGGAACTAGTGGCTGGACATGGATGTATTGTATGACTGGAACTTACACTTCTCAATATAACAAGAGCCAACATGTTTCATCCATATGTTGTATTGTATTATATTCTATCTAGTTTACTCTAAATGATATATGTATCTATTTACTCATGCATGCATGTATAGCTATTTATGTATGTATATATGAATCTTTCTAAAATTTGTTGTTGGCTTAACCATCACTTTGGATTGCTTGCTAACTTGTCTTCCATGTTGTGATGTATATTTTCTCATGTGTTCCCCTATTAATTGCATGCTATCACAGGTTTCCAAGTGGCGCACTCATCTCAACCCCCATGTGTTAGAACCTCTCATGCACCTCCCTTGACACACTACATCTGTCACACCCTTGCTACCAATAGAGTTTTCTTACTTGCCTCTGTGCGAAATCACCATCAAAGAATTACCATATGAGCTACTGTTGGGACTGCTACACCAAATGGGTTGAGGACTAATTGGGACTTTTTACTAGGGAGATCCACTGACATGTTGGCGGGTCCAACACCATCAACATGTCCCCAGGATTTGAGCCACATTTTTAGGCCGAGAGCCTAGGTCACTACTCATAATTGAATGACACCTTTAGAATAGAAATATAACAAGGAAACAATGATGAAAATGCAAATACTTGAACAAGCCATTAACCAGACCCCTAATAGCCATGATCTACATTTCATCAAACTTATAAAAAATATGTAATCTACAGGTGTAAACAACATATTTAAGAATAGTGGTCTCATACTTATTTGAGAATCGCTATGAAGCATTGTTCCCTTATATCATTTGTTACATTATCATCCGTTCGGTCATAGATACATTATTCATTCATTTACAAGTAAAAACATGATAAAAGCCATCCATAACTACTGTCATAAAAAATATACATAACAAACATAATAGCAACATATATACCGAGTAAATCACAACCATATGATCGACATATAAACCAATATAATACATATAGAATTACAGGGATAAATGACCTCATATTAATGATGTTTCCATTACAATATAGGTGTTGTCCTTTATGGAAACTCACTCAGTTGACATATCAGAGTGCAACATGTTAACAACACAAAATTATAGATCAGACTTCAAAGAATGAAGAGAGGTATACAGAAGTTCACCTTGACCAAGCTCCATATACACACAAGTTCACTGAACACAAGTAGCATATACATAGACACACACTTTCACAGAAGGAAAGGTCCGTATATCTTGGAAAACTAAGTTTTTGGTCTGAGGTATTTGGTCCATGGTATTTTCATCCATGGTATTGCTCCAAGGTATTTGGTCTGAGGTATTGACCCTAGGTATTTGATCCAAGGTATTGGTTCTAAGTGGTTTTGGTCCATGGTATTGAGAAAGGCCTAAAACTATATAAGGAGGAAAAGATCATTAGGCCAAAGTGTGAAAGTATTGAATATCTGATGAAGTGTGAGATCCAGTATGCAGGTTATGGGTTTATGATGCTTTGCTAAGGATGCACCTATGTGGCTGATGATGGATGATGGATCAGGATCCTAAGGCTTGGAATGTATTATCATTATGTGGTTTTGCTCATGTATATTCTAGATCCTAATACTACCTCATGTATTATTCTACAAATGTTATGATATCAGTATAAATGAAGTCTGGAATAGCTGTAAAATTATGAATTAACATTTACAGATGTATATGCTGGTTGGCTTTAATAAAATCACGTACACATGCTGGTTCGACACAGGGAAGTAACATATAACATATGAAGTATGTTTCAGTTGCTTCTATTTTCTGTTGCAGAGCTCTGGGTTCTACTTTGGGTTCTGGTGACTGTATTATGGTGATAGTATTTTGAATGATCAGATTGATTGATTCAATTGTGATGTTTGAGTTTCAGTTATTGGTTGATGTAGATGTATTTGATAGTTGTATTGTGGTGGTGATTGATTTTGAGCTTCAATGTTATTGATGGGTCCAATATGAAAATTGGATGAAATGTGGCCTTCAGATTGTGGTGTTATGTTCCAGGAGTATCCAGTATGAAAATTATGAAACGTGGTCCGTGGAGGAAGAGAGAAGGTCGTAGCCTTTTGTAGGCCGGTGCCTACATACTGGTAAACATATCGGCTAGTACAAGAGCCAAGGGATTGGAGCTCCCTTCCTGTAGTGACTGGAAAACGAGTGAAGGTTGGAGCCTTCAATAGGTCAGTGCCTACACACTAGTAAATAGATCAGCTAGTACAAGAGCTAGGGTGTTGTAGCTCCCTTCCAGTAGTAGCTGGAGAACGAGAGAAGGTTGTAGCCTTCTGCAGGAGGATTCTTGCATACTGGTATGAGTCTGAACCAGTACAAGATTGTAAACAAGTTTTTCTTATATTAAAAAGAAGACAACAACAGGTGGTTTTCATCCCGCATTGTTTTTCCACCTTATATCTTGGTGTTCATGTGTGTTTCTTATGTGTGATGGTTTTTTCTGATATTAGTTCACATGGTTACTGTTTATATGGTTAATGAAGTACCCATGCACTGATTAAAGATCAACATATGATGAATTAACTGAATCATAAGTTTGCTTGATATATGGTGGTTGCCTCAAAACACAGTTGCATGTACACGCGAGTTACCTTCACTGAAGCAGTGTTTATAAATTTGAGTATGAAAAGAAAAATATTATTGAGTTGACTAATACTTATTCACCCCCACTCTCAGTGTTATTTCCAACAATTGGTATCAGATCAGGTCCTTTGGCAGAAGCTTGATCCATTGAAGGAGATCCATAGAAACAATGGGAAAGAAGCTAAAAGAAGATATGGAAAATAAGTAGAATGAAGAACTACCTCAATCAAATGAAGAGCAAGAAAATGAGATTTTAAAATTAAGGCAACATGTGGAAGAAGGAAGAAAGTCTAAAGAAATCTTAGAGAAGCAATATCTAGAAAAAAAAGAGCAATATTAGGTTGAGGTAAATATCTTAAAAGGTAAATTAGAAGAAAAGGATAAATTGCTATGATTTGAAAATAGTACTAAGATATTCGATAACATTGTTAGTAGTCAAAGGTCTCCTACCATCAAAACTGGTCTTGGTTTTCATGAATCTATTGAAGGTGAATCTAGCTCACAAGGTGAGGCAAGGAAATCTAATGCAAAATCTGAAATGCTGAACAAGGAGATGAGAGGACAACCCCATCAACAACCAAGGAAAGAAATTCTTCAAAGAAAATCTTTTACTCCTAACTGTGGAAGTGGTAGTTGGTTATTTCCTCAACTGAATAATGTTGAATGTTTTATATGTCATAATTTTGGACATGTTGCAACAAGATGCAAATTTAGAATGGTTCAAGGTCATCACACGGAAACATCATCAGCTTCCAGGTACTTCAAGGGATATTGTTTTTCTTGCAATATGTTTGGTCACAAAGCCATTGAGTGCTATAGAAGGAATATGAAACATGTAAAATGCTATGCATGTAAAAAGTTTGGACATAAAGCAAAGGATTGTAGAAGCAAATTTTAGCCAACATACCAAAGGGAGAAGTCATCATCACACTCGAAGATATGGAAGAAAAGGAAGTACACTTAGAAAGATGTGGTATAGCAGAGTATACAGACGTAACAAACTCCAACGGAGCTGAAAGCATGAAATTTCAATGTTCTAAATCTCATACAGAAGTTTCATGAAGACAAGTTGCGTATATACACGAGTTTGAAATTGCCAAATGGTATATATGTGGTTGAGGAAAAATGCAGTGGGACAGACTCAGAAAGAATGATTTGATATGATTCAAGCAATTATCAGTTATCTTTTCTGACGTAGTGATAGGAGACTACAGTCTATGGATGCTATTTAGAAGAGTTTTTGATCCCCACAAGTTGTTGATAATTTGATGTATATCTTATTGATGATGATGCCTTGATACTTATTACTGATATATGCATGATCAGATCTGACAGTGAACAGGTGGAACAAGTTTAGGGGGAGAACATGCTATGATTTTAATAAATCATTGTTGGCATTATGTTTAGAAGCCTTTGGTACCTAATCAATGATGATGACTTCTGATTGATGCTTATCAGATGTGGGATGTTCCCTAGTGATGATACATGGAAGGTTGATGTCTTGGGAACTAATACAGGTTGATGGTCTGGATGTTATTGATAGATGCTCATGGTGTATGACAGTTGCTGATGACTATCATGGTCTTGCTTGTTGGTCCCTATTACAAATGTCATGTATATCAGTTGACGTAAATGTCATATAAAGAATAATGATGTAATAATTTGTCTCTATCTATCATTGTCTTTTGATGAGTCCTTTTGACCCTGCTATGCACGCGAAGGATGATGTAATAATTGCTATATTTCAGTCATGTATAAACATTTGGTATATCCCCACTTGGTTGGTTGGATGAGTCAAATTTGGTATATCCCCACTTGGTTCGGATATGGATGTATGTATGAGTCATTGGTGATGGGAAGGTCATTGGTGATGTATGTATAGAGTCATGTTATTCTCTCAGAAAATATTTTTGCAGACTTTGCTTGTGCTCAGGGGCAGCATGGACTCAATCATATCAGAGAATTCAACATATACTTCAACATATCAGAGAATTGAGCATATAGTACACTTCAGCATATCAGAGAATTCAGCATATACTCAAGGGGAGCATGATCAACATATTGCGTGTCAAAGGGGGAGCATGACCCTTTTCCCTTGATGTCAAAGGGGAGAGTGACTTGGTGATGTTGTTTCCATCAAGTCCAAAGGGGGAGATTGTTGGCATTATAATACAGGTGTTGTCCTTGATGGCAACTCACTTAGATGATAGATCATAGTAAAGTAGGTTAACAACTCAAAATTAAATATCAGACTTCAAAGAATGAAGAAAGAGAGGTATATGTAGGTTCACCTTGACTAAGTTGCGTATACACGCAGGTTCACTGAAAACAAGTAGCGTATACATACACATGCACTTTCACAAAAGGAAAAGCCCGCATAGCTTGGAAAACTAAGTTTTTGTTCCAATGTATTTGGTCCATGGTATTTTGATCCATGGTATTGGTCCAAGGTATTTGGTCCGAGGTATTGCCCATAGGTATTTGATCCAAGGTATTGGTTCTAAGTGGTTTTGGTCCATGGTATTGAGAAAAGCCTAAAAATATATAAGGAGGAAAAGATCATTAGGCCAAAGTGTGCAAGTATTGAATATCTGATGAAGTGTGAGATCCAATATGCAGGATATGGGTTTGTGATGCTTTGCTAAGGAAGCATCTATGTGGCTGATGATGGATGATGTATCGGGATCTTAAGGCTTGGAACATATTATCATTATGTGGTTTTTCTCATGTATATTCTAGATCTTAAAACTGAAGCATGTCTTATTCTATAAATGTTATGATCTGGGCATAACTGAAGTCTGGAATAACTGTAAAATTATGAATTAACATTTACAAATGTATACACTGGTTGGATTTGATAAAAGTGCGTACACACATTGGTTCGACATAGGGATGTAGCGTATACCTTATGAAGTATGTTTCAGTTGATTATGTTTGTTGTTGCAGAGTTTTGGGTTCTACTTTGGGTTCTGGTGATTGTATTCTGGTGAAAGTATTCTGAATGATCAGATTGATTGATTCAGTTGTGATGTTTGAGTTTCAATGATTGGTTGATGTAGATGTATTTGATATTTGTATTGCTGTGGTGATTGATTTTGAGCTTCAATGTTGTTGATGGGTCGAGTATGAAAATTGGATGAAACGTGGCCTTTAGTTTGTGGTGTTATGTTCCAGGAGTATCTAGTATGAAAATTTATGAAACGTGTTCCCTGGAGGAAGAGAGAAGGTCATAGCCTTCTGTAGGCCGGCACCTACGTACTAGTACACATATCGGCCAGTACAAGAGCTAGGGGGTTGGAGCTCCCTTCCAGTAGTAGCTAGAAAACGAGTGAAGGTTGGAGCCTTCAGTAGGGTGGCACCTATGTAGTAGTAAACATATCGGCTAATACAAGAGCTAGGAGGTTGTAGCTCCCTTCCAGTAGTAGTTGGAGAATGAGAGAAGGTTGTAGCCTTCTATAGGTGGGTGCCTACATACTAGTATGAGTCTGCATGAGTACAAGATTGTAAACAGGTTATTCTTATATTAGAAGGAAGACAACATCACGTGGTTTTTCTCTGACATTGGGTTTCCACCTTATATCTTGGTGTTCATGTGTGTTTCTTATGTGTGATGGTTTTTTCTGATATTACCACACATGGTTACTATTTGTATGGTTAATGAAGTATTGATGCACTGATTAAAGATAAACATATGATGAATTAACTTAATCATAAGTTTTCTTGATATACGTTGGTTGCCTTAAACATAGCTTCATTTACACACGAGTTACCTTCATTGAAGTACTGTAGATGAATTTGAGTATGGAAAGAAAAATATTATTCATTTGACTAATACTGATTCACCCCCCCTCTCTCAGTATTATTTCCAACAAACGATGCAAAATCCAAACCGGGGATAGGACTACCACATTTATCTTGAACATAGAACAATTGAGTCAAATCCCTCTCTAGCCATTCACCCCCATGCCATCTTCCAAGCATGAATGTGGGTCTCAAACCAAAAGAACCAACCAAGGCATCAAGGGCCTAAACCACCTCACCTTCATCAATAGAAAGTAGGCTCTACTGTAATCCATCTCGAATAACTAGGCCAACACAATAAACATGTAATAACAAGTTTTACCATGACCTCCACTTGCTCATTACGAAAAATAAGCATGCATGCCATTGGATTTCTCCACATACACTGTGAGGAATCTTCATGACTCCTAGTATCTTAGGCTTTATCACAATCCACAATTTCATCCAGGGATCACTAGACCCTAAAAGTTAGACACCACCCTATAGGCTTTACTGTATATCCCACCATTTCGTGGAAATGATTTCTAGGCTTAATCAATTGAAAACACCTCTTTGTTTTATTGTATATCCTGTAATTCATGGACAAGTGTTCTAAGGCAAACCGAGGCAACACAAAATTACCACAACACACAGTCTAGTTCAGGGGTTACTAGGCCATGTTTTCTATCATTTAGAGATCCACCTAACTCAGCTTCAAATCCATCCAAAAATCCAGTTGAACTAATGCATGATAACCCCATCACACGATGGCTATCGGGAAATGGAAATGCTACACTGAAAACATTGTCAAATATGGAAAAACACATTGCATAACAGCAAAATAACCACAAGAAATACCATGCATGCCAAATCTTGCAAGGAAAATACAAATATAAATCGATACCTGCAAAGCATACTATTGTAGCTACTTTATCCTTCCTTCTTCTTGCCTCATTTTCCTTTCTTGATCCAATTCCAAAATGCTCCAAGAAAACTCTAAGTTTCCAAGAGTATCAGAGAGAGAGGAAATAATGTGACAGCTCCAAAACAGAGCTAAAAAAAGGTACAACTAATCATCATAAGCCTTTTTATCAATTAGAACTTGTTGGGCTGCCAAATTACCATACACTTTCACTCCATTTTTACCTTTATCCTCATTTTCTAACCTCATTTCATCACATTATCATTATATTTCCATTACCATATGGGTTCATATTTTCATTTTTCAAAGTTATTTATTTTATGTATTTAAAGTGAATTTATGACTAAAAGTTAGAAAGATAACATGTATTTGCATATACCTAAACGTGGAATGAGTTTGGTGACATGTGTAGGTGATTTGGAAGGTTCAAGGACACTCTTATGTGGCCTCCAACACTCAAATTCGAATTCTCTTGAAGATTTGAAGGAGATTTGGGATAGGGGTCAAGCATATCTCATGGAGAAAAATAATGGATAAAGGAATGTGTGTCTCATATTGGTTGTAACCATATGAAGGATTTGTGGATCTAGGAGGGATTAGGGGATCTCCATTAATGAGTTATTTTCTTATGTTTTGTATAAATAGGAGTACCTCCTCCATTTCAAAGAGAGGACTCTTCGAGCATGTATCCTAACTTATGATGAAATAGAATACAGTTTTCTTTCTATAGTTTTATATATAAATTGTCTTAATGTAGTATATGAATTTATGGAATAGTTTCACTTTGTTCTTAAGAGAATTGAACTCACTCTAAAAGGATTAAAGAAACATTTTATTTCATTATAAATTTTATTTTCATTTAATTACTTATATTTTTGAAGATTTTTCATTATTAATGAATGAATTTTAGTTTAAATCTTATCAACATACAAAAGGAAAAACAAGTGTCTAAGTTAGACTCTCTTCCATTTGATATGAGTAATAATTGAAATTCAATCTCTTTTTCTAGTTTTAAGTAGTTTTATGAATTTCCAGTTTTCCAACAATGGCATTAATTATGAATTAATTTGTAATGAAGAATAGCAAGGACCTCCTTAGTTAAGAACCACTTCTATTATTTGTTTATGCATCTTAAGCTATTTTCCATTATTGGTTTTTGATTTATGTTCATGAAGTAGTATTCTAGAAGAAGGACAAATCTGGTCCTCCTAAGTTAGGAGCCACTTCTCCTGCTTATTACATAATGAATTAGAAATTACTTAGTTAAATTTTATATTTGTATTATGCACTTCTAATTAGTTTATAATTGCATTCCCTTCAGTTTCCATAACTTATCCCCTAAAGTTGATTATAGTTGCATCTGAGGTCCCATATATTTTGGTTTTCTTCTAAGTTTTACGAAACCCCTGGGTTGACAATTAAATAATAGGGATTTAACACATAATTAAATCACCCAACATTTTGGTGCCGTTGCTGGTGAAGCAAAATTAGATGTAACTAAGTTAGGAGGATTTCTTAGGAAACATTTTATTTTAAGGTCATTTTCATTTGTGTTTAGATGCATTTAGGCATTTTTTTTTTTTTTTTTAAATTTATTTGCATTTTCATATAGAAAACATAGAACATTAAAATCAAGAACCCCCATTCATTAAAAAAATAAAAAATAAAAAGTCCAATCGCAAAAACAAGATCTAAAGATCTTTGTGCTATGATAGTTGAAGAAAATAAAAAAAACTAAAGATCACATTCAAATTTGGTTTCAACTAGTCAACCTTCATGACCATGTCCAAGAATTCAATAGGGTTTGCTTTTCAAACTTGGATATGAGTCTACTCATGATCTTGTTGCGCAAATGGATGCATTGGCAATTCTCTTATACTTAAGAGAATGTTTGATTTATTTTCAATAGAATAGGACTAACAGATAAAAAACAAGTTCTTGTTATTTTTAGGATAAATTTGTGATTTTTTGGTGCATTAAGAGTCGCACATCTACTAATCCTTGGCAGGAAAAATTTCAATAAAAACGATTATGAATGAGGAGCTTAGGCGAAGGTGGAAGAATGCTAGTTTTAGGTAAACGATCAAGTATTTTCATTTTATGTTTTGCATATAATTTTTTTAAAGAAAGGAATCAACTAATAAAAACTTGAGCATGCTCTCCTCCTGTACTTGGTGTGACCTAGAGGATCAGAAAAAGGAATTTTGTTGTTAGTATATATTTTGTTAAAAAACAAAAAGATTATCTTTCATTATTTGTTTCTTATAATATCTATCTATCTATCTATCTATCTATCTATCTATCTATCTATCTATCTATCTATATATATAAAATATATAATATATATAAATTATATATATATATATATATATATATATATATATTATAATTAAAAGTGAAATGAACACATGTAAATTAAAAAAAAATGTTTTTCTTATTTAAACAAATTTGAAATAAAAGAAATTAATTGAAAACACAAAACCAAAACAACATTAAAAAAAACAAAGAAAGAATAAAATTAAATAAAAACACAAAAACGAAAATGAGAATAAAGAAAATCTAAACAAATAAATAAATAAATAAAAATTCATGGAAGCTAGAATTGTTGCAAATGTTATGTGTGATTTTGGAAAAAATGAAAGATATATGTGCATTGTCCTGATTTTGAAAAAAAAAATGAATTTCACTCGGTAGTTACTTGAGCATAAGCCAAATACGTCGATGTTAGAAATGCCATGACCATCCAATGGCCCATCCACAGAGCCATGGTGAGCCACAGAGTAGTGTTTCAAAGCTGCAGAGGAAAAAATCAATCAATAAATTAAGAATAATAATAATAATAATTAAATAAACAAAAAAACTAATTACTTAAAACAATTATTACTGCAAAAATTTCTCAGAAATAATCTTTTTCCATGCTTACAAACTGCAACAAAAATATATATGTAAAAAGAATTATAAACATTTCCCAAGATTTTATAGAATAAAAATTGGCTAAAAAATATCCACTTTCTAGGAAAAAAGGATGAGTTCAAAAGATATGAAAAATGATTTGGCAAATATTTTGGAATTCCATTTTCCTAAAAATGTTGGAAAGTATGAATTGAAAAGATATGAAAAATGATATTGAAAATATTTTGCAATAATATTTTCCTAAAAATTTTGGATTTAGATTGGCCACATGTCAAGTTATTGTTTCAATTTTCATTTTTAGAATAATTAAAATTTCCAAATTTCCAATAAATTCATAAATGTGATTTGTGATCTTTTGGTAAATCATTCAAATTTCATAATGGAGGTCATGGGTTAAAATTTTGTGGGGATTGGAATTTGTTCATTATTCTACAATTTTGACACAACATTAATTAAAGAACAATTTTGCCACCACATGGCAGCACAACATTGGCCAATACTGCACATTCATCGTCACATCTTCAGTGAAACAACCAACATGTCACATCATCAATTTTCCATGTCATCAACACGTCACTCACTACCACATCACTATTACACAGTCACCCTCCATCTGTCGGCTCATTTTTCAACATTGAAAATGGATCAAGAAGAAGAAAGATAAGGGTACTTCATCTACAGGATTATTGTTTTACAAAATGCCTTGAAGAAAATCCATGATATGGAAGACTTAATTCTGTAGACATGCATTTTAGTTTCATAAAGTATTCTTATATGATAATGTTTCTTTGAGCCTTGCAGGTACAAAAGCCAATGACATCACAAACTGGTAAATTTTATGTCATGGATCAGCCAAAGAAGATAGGCAAGATTTTTAGATGTAGGAAGGGCACAATCCTGCAACTCAGAAACCTTATGACAATCTTCACCGTTACACCCAAATTTCAAATAAGCACAACTTTCTCATACGGCATCAGATTTTGATGATTCAAGCATCATTGGAAAGATATCGATGAGATATACATAATGAGAAATATATCATCAAAATTTTAAACATTTAAAGAATGAACCAATTGCTGACAAGATATAATAGGTAAAATGAGGCACTAGTTTCAACACAAGTATAAATTCTTTTGATTTTCTTTCATGAATTTTTTTTATTAGTACTAATTCTCAGTTTTTTTTGTAAATGTCATAAATAGAGAGATTTATCACCTCTCTCTTATGATAAAATTACATTTCATTATAGAAAAAATACTATGTTTTTGCAGGTTCCAAGAAGATAAGAAAATGACCACAAGCAAACATTGTCTTTTAAAGACCCCATTTCAAGCATGAGGACATGCTTTTGGGTAATCCAAGGGGGAGAATGTCATCATATCTATAAAATAATTGAAAATACTCTCAAAGACCACATTTCTTTCAAAATAAAATTATCAAAGCAGCAACAAAGATGAAACATCAATGCATGAGCAGATGACGTCAGATCAGATCCATCACTTGTAAGCCTTTGAGATGATAATGCCTCCATTACATCCATGCTACTTCAGTCAATAAAGGATTTGCCTAATTTCCCTTTACATTCATCATTTTATCCCTCCTCTTTCAGTAAATAAAACCTTCATTGCATTCTCACTTTTTCATTCAAAAACTTTTCCTTTACATTCATTTTCCTGCCTCACTTTCACTAAATGTAACCCGTCAATAAAAACATTAAGCTCCTCTACAAAGCTGAATCATTCCATTTCCTTTTCATTTTTCCAAATAAACCTTGATCCACTGCAAAATTTATCATCCATAATCCTTCAAAATTATTGTTTCATGCTCGAGGTAGATGATGGAGGATTCCTTAAGGCATGCCTTCTAACAAGTCTTGGCCTATCGAAATCATCACATTATCTAGTTTTAAGGCTAGAGTCCTTAGTAGTACCTTGAGGCTTGTATGCCTTAATGATGGGCTCTCTTGCCAGCAATCATGGGAATACACCAATATCCCTTTATCGTTGGATCTTGCAAGTTGCTCGACATCAGCAAATCTATTCACCATTCGCAAGATGTACTTAGGTACCTTCACACTCATTGACATTAATGGTGAGTTGCCTCACATTTGTTAACGACATGCATCAATGGTTGGTAATCCAATGAATTCTCTTCATGCTTTACATCAACACATTTATTCACATGATTAGAATTTTACCATCAAGTGTTGTAACGATTGAAGACTATATCTTTTAACAGCTTGCAGCTGATCAATTTGTTTTAGAAGCAATAGAGATTCAAACCTTGTCATTAGTAAAGAGAACACAGAAGAACATCTGAATTCCTTTGTTTACATACTCCATGATCCAACATCATTAGCAGCCACATTCTTCAGCATCCACAATTCATGCACATTGAGGGTAAGTGAAGGTATGTTGTTTTATAATGTTTAGTCATGCAAGTTCTTAAAATGTTTAAAATTGTAACTTTGGAAAGTTCCTCACTTCCTTTTTCACATTGTCAGATCTCTAGTTAAAGGGGGAATTCATGTTCATACCTCATATTCACATTTCATGATATATATCACATTCATGTTCCATTATCACCTTTCATATGTCATATATGTCCTTTATACACATGCCATCCTAACCATAATACTTTTCCAAACAACTACTATTGCATTATGATTCAAAATGTTACATGTTTTTCAAATGATGATCATAGAATGAATGGTTGATTAAATGTTTTCAAAGTCTTTTGATGCAACAAAAAAATAACAAAAGTATTGTTACACAAGAACCAATACTAATAAAATATGGTTTCCACACAAGAGCCAACCAAAGTAATATGCTGCAATCAAATATTTTTCAAAATGACACTTTGCTAAAGGAACAAGGTTATTAAATGATTATGTGAAGATGAAACAAGAATTAACATCATCCAAAGTTCATATAAAATTCAGAAATTCAAAACATAAAATCATGATTAAAGTAAATCAATGTAATAGATTGCACAAGGACATGCAATAACTTAAGTCGGGGGGTATGTTGGGCCACCAAACTGGCATACACTTTCACTCCATTTTCACCTTTATCCTCATTTTGTCACCTTATTTCATCACATTATCATTATATTTCCATTACCATATGGGTTCATATTTTCATTTTCAAAAGTTATTTATTTTATGTATTTAAAGTGAATTTATGATTAAAAGTTAGAAAATTAACATGTATTTTCTTATACCCAAAGGTGGAATGAGTTTGGTGACATGTGTAGGTGATTTGGAAGGTTCCAAGACACTTTTATGTCACCTTCAAGACTCAAATTCGAATTCTCTTGAATATTTGAAGGAGATTTGCGATCGGGATCAAGCATATCTCATGGAGAAAAATCATGGATAAAGGAATATGTGTCTCATATTGGTTGTAACCATATGAAGGATTTGTGGATCTAGGCGGGATTAGTGGATCTCCATTAATCAGTTAGTTTCTTATGTTTTTGTATAAATAGGAGTACCTCCTCCATTCCAAAGAGAGGACTGTTGGAGCATACATTCTAACCTATGATGGAATATAATAAAGTTTTATTTCTATAGTTTTAGATATAAATTGTCTTAATGTAGTATATGAATTTATGGAATAGTTTGTTACTATGTTCTTAAGAGAATTGAGCTCACTCTAAAAGGATCAAAGAAACATTTTATTCCATTATAGATTTTATTTTCATTTAATTACTTTAATGTTTGAAGATTTTTCATTATTAATTAATTAATTTTAGTTTAAATCTTATCAGCATATGAAAGGACAAACAAAGTTCTAAGTTAGGCTCTCTTCCATTTGATATGAGTACTAATTGAAATTCATTCTCTTTTTCTAGTTTCAAGTGATCAGAATTTCTAGTTTTCCAACAATGACATTAATGATGAATGAATTTGTAATGAAGAATAGCAAGGGCCTCCTTAGTTAGGAGCCTCTTCTATTATTTTTTTATGCATCTTAAGCTATTGTCCATTAGTGGTTTTATATTTCTGTTCATCAAGTAGTATTTTAGAAGAAGGACAAATCTGGTTCTCCTAAGTTAGGAGCCACTTCTCCTACTTATTACATAATGAATTAGAAATTACTTAATTAAATTTTATATTTTTAAAATTCACTTATAATTAGTTTATAATTGCATTCCCTTCAGTTTCCATAACTTATCTTCTAAATCTGATTATAGTTGCATCTGAGGTCCGATATATTTTGGTTTGCTTCTAAGTTTTACGAAACCCTCGGGTTGACAATTAAATAATAGGGATTTAACAGACAATTAAATCACCCAACATGCCTCTATTTTATTCATTTTCCATTATTTTCCTTCATTTTCCTCCTCACATGCAACCTGTGACCATTCACCTTCCTTTTCTCATCATTTCCACTATTTTCATAAATAAATGTGCCAACAATTCCATTGTACCTTTCTAAAGCCTTATTCATTGCATTTTCCAATTTTCTTAGCCATAATAAACCAAATGAACACCCACTAAGATGTCTTGTCCAACACTAAGCTTGAGATAAGTGTCTCATAAACCATGGTTATTATTTTTTCCTTTATTAACTTTTATTACATGGAATTTTCACTAGGGTTGTTACAACGTCCACGCAACATTGTTACAAGTACTCAGAGACAATGTAGCTCTGTAATCATCAAAATGATTAATAATAGCATCAAGTGCATAGTGTCTTAGACCCTGCTAAAGAAATTCACAAGATTGGTAATATAGTAGAGGGGCTTGCATTTTTAGTAGTTCATTTTTTAGAACTAGGCTCCTTTCCTGTCAAGATGTACATAAAATCCTTACACAAAGATATAGAAAAATCATCTTTAACACATCATTTATCTTGTTCATTAACTTGTTTTACTATGAAAACTATAGTGGGCTAATAAATGCTCATCCCAAGCAATGGTAATTGGGTTCCACAGCAAAGTTGAGCTATTTTCACATCCAGAACAATTTTCTGATAGTGACAACACTTGGTCTAATATAGGATTCATCTTTGAAGCATCATGCCGATTACCTCGAAAATTCCCTACCTTTTATTTGAGGGTTCCACCAATATTTATTTCACATATTAATTAGAATTATATCGAGACTCATTTCAGTTATCTCCAACCATTTTTCTATAGTCTGTGAGGAAATTAGATCTTAGTAGCTCACTCTTTGGGCTTCCTTGGTATTTTACAATTGTCCCTAACTATCTGGCATGTGAGATTCTCATTTAGCACCTTTTCCCACTGTAATTTGCATAACTAACAATATGCAGATTATCATTAAAGAAAAAGGAACATTTATGCACATCATGCATTCATACTTGATCCCTAACATGGGTCTCATAGTTTGTAAAGGTAAATTTGACAATAATTCATAACTAACATATCATATCATATAGTTGGTATTCATTTCAAATTTTCATACAATTATCAACATGCAATTTTAATAAAATTATACCAATCATGCATATTGTAACATTAAACATTATACCTTATCATATGCAGTTGAAATTCACATTGAAACATTTTACATTTCATAGGTTCATATGTTTCCATTAAGCCACCCCTACTTAATCACATCAACAATATTAGTCACAACAATTTTCTACAAAATCATTTCTTTTACCAAAATACTATTACGTACAAAAAAATTGTCAAATACATTCAAGATGCATTTCACTTTCACATGCATGTATGTTTTCAACATTTCAACACATAGAAAGGTATTGGTCCTATTACCTTACATAAAAAATATTCTTTAATAACACTTTGTTACAAAATTTTATAACATATTTCTATACATTGAAAGTAATATAGCAAGTAAGGATACATCTTCATGTTAGAATAAAGTTTCCATAAGTTTTTTTTTTCCAAAACAACAGTTAAGGGAACAATAATTTAATCATTGTCATTCATAGAATTTCTTACTCATGCAACATTTCATTTCATTTATTCATATGCATATAACAAAAAATTATTAACCAACACTAGTATATTCAATTCATTCATAAAGACTTCTCTTGGTTATTCAAACTAGTAACACTATTATATTCAAACATCATCTAAATTCTACTTTTATGAGGAGAGCTAAAAACACCATGTTTCCACAAAATCATGGAGTTTTCTCATTAAATTAACTATGTTTTGTCACTGAAGTATTCACATACACGGGATGCATTTATAAAATATGTAATTAAAATATTTCTTAAATATAAGATTCAAAACAACTAACATCATCATGGAATCATTAATTTGTAATGCTATGAGGTTTAAACAAACAAGGTAATGAAAATCATTTGATTACTACTAGTTCTAACATTAAGCTAGTAGAACTATCAAATTAGTCACTTTAACAAGACTATTGTATCGTGATAAAATTTATGTCATCTTCAAGAACATGAAATCATAGGTATGAATGGTTAAACCAATACTCACTTGTCGAATCATTGTATTTTTCTTGCGTGTGCATATAATATTAAACAAAAATTTAACAATTTAAAAAAATGATTTATCATTAATGTGTAAGTGTCAATAAAAATTATGGTAATAATCAAAACATTCCAATTGGACATTGTATTGTTATGAGAATACCAACAATATGAAGTAAACTAACACAATTATGTCTTTACAACTTGTAATAATACTTAATCAAAACATATTCATGCATATACATTTTGATAGTTAGTCATGCAACACTAACTAATCAACTAACCATCTTAGATTCAATCATGCCATGACTCAATTATAAATTATTCATTACAGTCAAGTTTTACCACATGACTTAAACACCCTAATCCCACATCTACCCAAGTAACTAGGCAACCAGGGTAAATATTTTACGAGAGACCACTATAATGGGATTTAACCTCCTATTTCCCCTTAAGGAAGTGGATTCAACAAAAACACACCACACCTACCACATTAACAACAGAACTCCTAAGAGCCATCCCAACCACTCAAGTAACTAGCCCCTAAGACAAACTGAAGTTTTAGTGCATCAAACCTCTAATAACAAAATAATACAAAGGAAGGAATAGACGTATAATTGACATGTAAACCTATATAATACTCATGAATTAACAAGGAGAAACAACCTTGTATTAATGAATGCAACGAACAACCATAGATTGGCTTAGCCAAATATTTCTTTCAATCAATCCGCCTTGTGCCATATTCCAAGCATGAATGTGGGACTTAAAATGAAACTCAACCAAGGACTCCCGAGGCTACAACACCTCACCCTCACCAATTCAAACTAGGATTTACCACAATCCATCCCAGATCACTAGACCATAAAACAAGAATGAGTGCCACCAGATTTATCTAACTACATCATGATGAATTTTCCTGTCTCCTATTCTATAGGCTTTCCTACAATCTACATTGGATTGCTAGGCCTTAACCAAGACTCCACCCTCTAGGTTTTACCTTATATACCGCCTTTGAACAACAAGGATTCCTAGGCCTAATCAAGGGAAACCACCTCTAGGCTTTACCATATATCTTGTCATTAAGCGATTGATGATTCCTATGCCCATCAAGGCACACAATACCTCATTTTACTACAACCCACAATCTATTTCAGGGGTCAACAAACCAATTGATTGACCACAATCCACAGTCTAGTTTAGGGATCATTAGGCCATGTGATCTTTCTTTTGGAGATCCACCTCACTAAGCTTCGAATCCATCAAGCAATCCAGCTCAACCAAACATGATAAAGCCATCACACTATGTCTATTCGAAAATGGAAAGGCTTGGCTGAAAACACTGTCAAACCTAGAAAAACCCATGTCATGACAACAAAGAACCACATGCAATACAATGCATTCCAAATCTAGCAAGGAAATTGCACATGAAAATTAATACCTGCAAAGGATCATCTTTTTGCTGCTTGATCCTCTTCTGTTTGCTTGATCTTTCCTTCCTATTGCCTTATTTTCCTTTCTTGGTCCAATGCCAAAGTGCTCCAAGAAAACCTCAAGTGTCCAAGAGTGAGAGAGAAAGTGAATAATGAGAGACCTCCAATAATGAAGTGGCAAAAAGGTTGAGAAAAAAATCTTGCCAACTGATGCTCAGAAGCCTTTTTATCAATGAGGCCTCTATTTTCTTCATTTTCCTCCTCACATGTAACTTGTGACATTTCAACTTCCTATTCTCCTGATTTCCATTATTTTCATAAAAAAAATGTGCCAAAAATTCCATTTTTCCTTTCCAAATCATTTTTCGTTGCCTTTTCCAAATTTCTTTATCCATAATAACTTAAAATAAGACACACTAGGATGTTTTCCCACCATTCATCTTGGAATATCTATCTTGTGACCTTGTTCTTATTTATTCCTTTATTAACTTTTACATGGAATTTTGACCAGGGTTGTTATAGAACCCTCCCCCTTGGGGGAACACCATCCTCGGTGTTCAATGACACCTATAACCAGCAACACTATTGCAACGGAACATACTACCCATGAAGATTTATAAGTTAGCTCATTACAATATTTACAATGACCACTGTTGAAACATGAAAAACATATATTTTATTGGACCTTTATAACATAGCTCATTACGGTACACACAATAACCACATATGAACATTTGTTAAACCAGCAAATAAAAAGATACGATTCCTGCATCATCAATAAGGGAATCTAGTGGCTTATACATCCACCCTCAAAAGTAATGCTAGGATTCACATCCTTCCCATAAAGTCCAGAGTCCAATGACAAAGTCAAAGTTGTAGCCAATTTACAATGCTACAATCCTGTGCCACTTGTCCTCTCATTGAACAGTTACCAGCTCATTGTTCCAGAGTGCACTTCCACTATGTATATGATTCCATCTAGAAAATATGGACCAAAACAAATCCATCCTTGACCTTTTGTTCTCTGCTGCACAGTTCCTCGAACGATTTGGTCACCCATTTCATGTAGTCACTCACCTTCCAATTTCCTCCACGTCCCCTCTCCGAGGAGATCAATCCCTTCGCAAGGCTTCCTCACATCAGAAGGTCGAACAACCAAGGCATATACCTTCCTCAAAACCATAATATTGGTCATAGCATGACCATGGAAATCAATCGACATTATTGGGTACCAATGTCCCACAATGACCCTGCTCCTGAAGTGCATTACCATCATACTACAACTTGTTCCAGTTTATTTCATTGCTTCTACTCATTCTTGTAGTCAATTTCAACCACCCAACCCAGGAATTTCCCATGCTTTCCTGTACCAAGTACATAACTACCATTAGATTTAAAATAAATTGAAATAAATTCACCTCATATCTCATTGGTAGCTCATTAATAAGGTACATTGCAATCTTGTTTACTTCCTTTCACAACTAGTCAAACTAGCATCCTTTATCAAATCATTATGTATAAACATATCACATCAGGTTAGCTCAAAATACAATCATCATAAATCAAAATAATGAATCGCATTAAATCATTATAAATGAGAATCATTGGTCATACGTATAATACAACTGAAATAAACTACTAATACTTATCCTTCAACAATCCTTACTTTTTCCTTTGTCCTTTCTATACACACACTAGATTAGTTGCCACATCTCACAAGCACCCAATGCCTTTACCGATCTTCAATCAAATACACATCCACAATGTACATCACAACACATACATTCACACGTAGCATATGACATCACACAGTGCATACACCTACACCTAATATACATCACAACACATACACCTACACCTGATATGCATCAGGACACACACACCTACACCTAGTGTACAACAAAACACAATACATACTCCTACATCTGGTGTACAACACAATATACATACATACACATAGTACAAAACAATGAATACATATGTCATGATTCCATGACTCACAATGCACATATGAAGTACCTCACGTAAAAATCACTACATGTAAAACATCCACATAATACCACATGTACACAGTACCACCTATACACAACACCACTTTCAAAACATGTGCACAACATCACATGTGCACGACACCACTTGCACAATGTGTACACAACGCCATATGTACTCCACACCACCTTTACAACATGTACACAATACCACATGTACACAACACCACATGCATGACATGCACACGACACCACATGTAAACAATGCCACATGCACGACATGTACACAATGCCACCTGCACACAACACCACTTGTACAACTTGTAGACAATAGCACCTACACATAGCATGACACATACAATCATTTACAAAACACCATATGTACATAGTAAAATATGTACAACATGCAGATAACACCATATGTACATATCACTACATATGCAACATGTACATAGCATCATATGTACACAACATCACATATCCAACATGCGCAGAATGCCATATGCACACAACACCACATATCCAACATGTGCACAGTATGATATGCACACAACACCATATATAAAATAGGCATACAATATCATATGCACATAATACTACATATACAACATTACACATCACCATAGGTACAATTAATGAATATACAACATACACAACATATACACAAAAATAGTACTGCACATCCAAAACCATACATCCTCTAACAAGAAAGCTTGCTTCTAGTGTCTCTGTGACATACATTCTTATTCTAGCATGTCACAAAGCACATTTGTTTCATTCTGCTGATGCATTCCTCATCATTACTTATCATAACATAAACATAGGCATAATAGAAGCATACATTATCAATTCATATCCACATGATACTGACATCATATATCTTTCATGAATACTCTTCCCACTTGATTCCTCATAAACCAAGAACCTCTACGTGCCATTCACCTGCATAAGATATCATTCCTCCACAAGAATGATCCCTAGTGACCATGTCAAACAACGAAATACATACATACATGTGTACATATAAACATCAACATAAAACAATCATGGTCCCTGATGACCTTGTCAAAAAACAACGTACGTACATACATATATGCATATAAACATTAGCATAAAGTAATCATGATCAAAGCATAATTACCAGATATCATAAGATCAAGGTTAAGATAACTTCCTTTATTTATGCACAACATGAAGAATATTGAGAACATCAGTTCCCAACATAGATAAGGCATGTGAAACCTTAAATCAATTTACTTTAACCTTTTTGTTACCATTCTCATGATTGTCCTATCACCATCCATTTACCTCAATGGACCAAACCAATTGAACTAGCTATCATATGCTTTCCTTCATTTTCCTTTATACATGCACTGAGCTTCATTCAAGCCTTACATCGCCTGTTGGGTACCACACAACCCTCTCCGAACTCCATTAACTTTCCTCTTTCCCAAACCATAGTCTTTACTTTAGTTGACTTTATACATGTACTAATATTCATCCAGACATTACATCACCTATTGGGTACAACACAACCCTCCCCAAACTTCATTTAGTTTCCTCTTTCCCAAATCAATGCCCAAAACTCAAAACATAAAAGGAAGGAAAAGAAAAAAATAAGAAGAAAACCATGAAAATCAATAACAATATGGCACTGCAAAAAAAGTTGTAAGGCCTTGCACGAGACATAACAAAGATGTAATCAAGTGCAACCAAATATCAAATAACGAAAGCACAAAACTAGCAATAGACACCATGAATCCATCCCCATAGTTCTCAGTGCCTCCAAGTGAAACCTCAACCTGAACCTTCTTTAAGATTTCATCAAAATCTATTTTTCCATGCAATACCTTGAATCATACTTCCATAAACACATCTTTTGCAATGCATAATTAAACATAACAACACACTAGTTACCTTACCTTGTCATACTAATTCCAAGCATGTTACCCTACAACTTCTCACACATGTCAACAACATGTTCCAAATATCAAGACAATCGTATATATCAATTTGAAATCAACCTTTACCAAGACTAAAAATCATGTCATAATCCATAGTCAATCATAGTCATTAGAGATAATGCTACAGCTATCACTTATACATCCAAGTACATGTTAGCTATCTCAACACATATGTGTTAGTGAAACTATCTTAAAACAAGATCATTTCTTGATGCAATCTTATAGACACATACTCATATCATGCAATTAATCAAACATTCAACAATAGATAGACAACATAGTAGACAACAACATTCAAACACCAAATAGACGACATAATCAAACATTCAAGGATAAAGTAGATGGCATAAGAATGATCATACGTTAATGTATCTCAGGGAGGCTATCTTGTATGCACAATAGATCTAGTGAACATGATATAACTTCATAACACATTAGCTCAAACACAAATAATATCATGATATCCATAAGAGTAACTAACTAGCACGATCACATCATAGGCTCATAAACATTTGTCATTCTTTCTAATAATCACATATGTACAATTAGTCTAGATTAGTAGAACACAATGTCACAAATAAGTCAACTCATACATGAATGTCATTACCCTAGCCATATACATAGGCCAATCCAATTTAACATGAAACATATAACATCAATATATAATTCCATAACCCTAATCATCAAGTTAACTAACATATAACAACAATAAGTTAACACATAGCATGCTCATCGACAACATATAACATAATCATTGAGCTAAGTACAAGTTAACATATAACATATTCATCAACAACATATAACATGACCATCAAGTTAACTAACATAAAACAATAACAACAATGCATACAACCACATGTTACTATCATTCATGACTATATGACACATGTTTATATGACTACATTGATCACCTAGCATTTATTATATATGTAACCATAACACTAATAGAATGAAAGACATACACATAACCATAATGCATATAACAATCATTAACCTACATACCTACATGCCCAACATGCAAACCTATATGACGAAATGCTCTTGCCTTGAGGTCCACTGTTGCAACTTCACATTGATGGTTTTCATCTCTTGCTTTATCTCAACCAACTCATTAGCATAAAAACATACCAATAACATCATGATGACATAATTGCATACAATGATTTCACAATGCATGTCTGACCTACCATCAATGCATAACCATAACCATGACAATGCATGCATAACAACATACAAACACTCACATGAGTAAGAAATTCATATAAAACTGACGTGCGCTCATGACTAATGGATTCCAACAAAAACACCATCAAATTCCACATGGTGACACAACAACAACAATGACCACCAACATGCATACACAACAAGCACATATCCCATAAACATAAATAAAACATGCCACTAACATGCATGCATGACGAACACATTTTTCCCATCCAGTTGAAGGGTTGAACCATGCTCTGATACCACTCTGTGGTATCAGATATCACCCAGAAGAATGGAAACCAGAGACCACCCAAAGAGAATGAAACCCACTCTAATCCCACTCTGAAACACCCTCATCCCACATCTACCCAGGTCACTATCCAACTAGGGTAAATATGCAACAAGAGGCCACTATAATGGGATTGGACTACCTAAGTCACCTTAAGGAAGTGGAATCGATGGAAACATACCATACAAACCTTGCACATGAACAAGAGAACTCCCGGGAGCCATCCTAATAGTAGAAATTTCCTGCAAATTCTCTACAAATCTACCTCTGAGATCTATTTAGAAAATCTGACTGTAGATTAACCCAATAATGCAATATACCAAAGAAAAATACTATAATCTACTTCTATTATGAAACTTGTGGAAGTTAATCAATTTTGAGCAAGATGAAATAGAACACGTATAACAGAGAAGAAGATTCAATCACACATGAAACACAAAAGAATACTTTGGGGAAAGCCTCAGCTAAAAACCCTGCTATCTGTATTATCATACAAGGTGGAAATATCTTAGGATTACACAAAGATTTAGCTCTCACAGCTATCGAGCTCTCAGTACAATCCTCCTAGATGCTCACAGGAAAACAAAGCTTCTCACAAGCCTTCTCCTCTGCCCTCCAAGCTCCTATTTCCTTGTGCAGTTCCTTTGGGATGATCTCACCTCACCCAGTGGAACACTGCTCCCACACGCTGCTCTAACACACTGTCAGAACTGCACAATCCTCAAGGAACCTTACTCCTTCTGCGTGGATGAGTTTACTTTATAGGAAAATTCCTCCAACTAATAGTACAATGTCCCTATCTTTAATCTCAACTGGGTCTTTTTCTGAAGTGACATGCATGAATTATTTATGAGAGAATATTCAGTTATCTGGAGTACACTAGTTGCATGCATGCACGCATTAACTGACTGAACTCACAATTAGTTCCTCAAACTATTTGAAACTAATTTAACTGCACTTAACTCAGTTAACTAATCTAACTGATTACAACTCAAATACAACTCATCTTTATCTCCTTAATTAAGGGATAACTTCCTCAATCAAAGGGATAACTGTTGCATGTCTTCACAAAGACCTCATGTTTGACTTTATCTAACTAATTAACTCAAAATGAATTAATTAATTATTTTTCAAACAAATGGTGAGACGAAATTCGAATTTTAATTCTCAATTTTAATTCAAGGACAAATTAAAATTGGAATATATCCTGAAATGCTATCTATAGAAATGCTAATTTCAGCATTTCTTGTTGCTATTTTCAACATTCCCTCTCAATGAGAAAGGAATTCATCTCGATCCCAATCCTTAACCTTTGGAATGTTCTGCATGCAACACTTCTCTCAAGTGTTGTTGCTCCAGCAACTCCAGAAACAAAAAAATATCCAACTTAAATCAAAATGATGCCTCTGTCATCAAAGTCTCTGACTGTTATTGCCTTTGTCGACTAAAAACTCTACACCTCTGTGCTCTTCAGTATCCGACTGCTCTAGCCTCTATCACTTTTATCTCTGATTGCATCAATCACACTGATTCCTCTTACTGCATTCGTGCTATTGTTGGTTCTTTCTCCAAGTACTGCATTTGCACTGCACCTCCTCTCATCATGTTGCATTGTGCTACCCACTACTTCACTGCAACTTAGCTACTGAGAAGTAATTAATTGATCTCCCAACTGACCTCCCTGTTGGGCTAGAGACACCCTCTGATGCTGAAGCTCCCTCTCTCGCTCCATCTGCATTTGTCTCTACCCACTCAGCTAGTCCCGCTACTCCTCGTCGGGGCTCTAGTAGCAAGGTCTAATCAAAGAGGTTGGGTACCTCAATGATCTTGCCCCTATTTCATCCTTCATGGGACTATCACTTCACATCGCCCCACCTCACACCTAGAGGTATGGCTGCATGTGATCCCTCTCCTAACTTCTCCAATTATGGGTCATCCATAACTGTCTGAGACTTCTTTTGGCAATGCATGTTGAGAGGTAATGTACTCTCCCTCTCAACCACCAAGTCTCTAACATTTGCCTTGCTCCTCAAGGCTTTCCATGCATTTTGAAACTCAAGAGCATACTGATTCTGTAACTGTGAATCAATCTGTTTCACCTAACCTATGGTGATGTGTCTAAGGAAAACCTTTCCCTTACTGTAGACAACATTGTGGCCTTTGTCCTCTAACATCAATGTCGATACCAAGTTTTTCTTTAGTCCAGGCACATACTTCACATCAATCAAGGTGATAGAAGCTCCATGCTCCCTCTTAAAAGCAACCATTCCCACTCCTGAAACACTATACCTTTCATTGCCACCCATCTCTATGAGTATCTTGAGGTCTTTCTCCTCCAAGGTACTGAATAAACTTTTATCGTTGGTCATGTCGAATGAGGCTCCACTGTCAAGAAACCAACCACAACCCATCATCGAGGACACCATGCATGTGATGAGAGTGAAGTCCATCTTGAACTGAGAGGCCAATGCCTCACCTTCAAATCCTTCCGAGGATCCCTTCTTGGACTTCTTTGATGGGAAATTAGTTGCATAATGACCCATCTCATGACAATTAAAGCATCTCACTTGAGATTTGTCACCCTTCTTCCCTCCATGAGAAGAATTCAATTTCGGATGAGAATCATTCTCCTTCCATTTCCTTCCCTTACTCGCTAAGGCTAGATTTTCTTCATCCTCCTTGGATGAAGAACCATCTCATGTGCTCCTCCTGATCTTCTCCTGCATGAGATCTGACCACAGCTGTTCCCAATCCGACAATTTCCCTCTTCCATTCACTGAGTTCTGGTAGTTGTGCCAACTCTTAGGAAGACAGAGGAGAGAAAGACTAACCATATCATCATCGGTTGTCATTATTCCTACACTTCCAAGCTCATCTCTACAGGTGGTGAGCTTGTTCAGATATGTAGAAATCGTGTCGCCCTTTTCACACTTGATTTTCTGAAGCTTGTCCTTCAGCGCCAGTTTCCTCTAGTTTTTGTTGTTCTGATAAGGTCCTTCAATGTCTTCCACATTGTAAATGAAGTCTCTTTCCCATGGAGACTCAAGACAATATGGTCTCAAACTCCCTCTAGGATGATCCATCTCACCCTTGCCACACACTTCTTCCATTCAGCCAACTCTTGTGCATTAGCTATAGCTGGCTTGGGAATTTCCTGATCAATGAAATCCTTCAAACCATTGTCTTCTAATACAACTTCCATGCGATATTTCCATTCTATGTAATTTGAGCTACCATCCAAGACATACTCAAGTCTTAAGCCATAGAATGCCATTCATGAACTTTGTGGTGTGATAAGAATTCGATTTTGTACCTGCAATCAAGAACTTCAAACATCAAACTTTTCCCTTCTCAAGATGTTTTTCACAGCTCTGATCACCTTTGCTCTAATGCCATGTAGAAATTTTTGGAAATTTCTCTACAAATCTACCTCTGAGATCTATGTAGAAAATCTGAGTGTAGATTAACCCGATAATGCAATATACTAAAGTAGAATACTATAATCTACTTCTATTATCAAACTTGCACAAGCTTAATCAATTTTGAGCAAGATCAAACCGAACACATATAACAGAGAAGAATATTCAATCACACATGAAACGCAGAAGAATAATCTGTGGAAAGCCTTAGCTAAAAACCCTCTTTTTTGTATTATCATAAAAGCTGGAAATATCTCAGGATTACACAAAGCTTTAGCTCTCACAGCTATCCAGTCCTCAGTACAATCCTCCTGGATGGTCACTGGTAAACAAAGCTTCTCACAAGCCTTCTCCTTTTCCCTCCATGATCTTATTTCCTTGCACGGTTCCTCTAGGATGATCTCACCTCACCCAGTGGAACACTGCTCTAATACACTGTCAGAACTACGCAATCCTCAAGGAACCTTATTCCTTCTGCGTGGATGAGTTTCCTCTATAGGAAAATTCCTCCAACTAAGAGTACAATCTCCCTGTCCTTAATCTCAACTGGGTCTTTGTCTGAACTGACATGCATGAATTATTTATGAGAGAATATTCAGTTATTTGGAGTACACTAGTTGCATTCATGCATGCATTAACTAACTGAACTCACAATTATTACCTCAAACTATTTGGAACTAATTCAACTGGACTTAACTGAGCTAACTAATTACAACTCAAGTACAACTCATCCTTATCTCCTTAATTAAGGGATAACTTCCTTAATCAAAGGGATAACTGTTGCATGTCTTCACAAAGACATCATGTTTGAATTTCTCCAACTAATTAACTCAAGATGAATTAATTAATTATTTTTCAAACAGCTGGTGAGACTAAATTTGAATTTCAAATTCTTAGTTTTAATTTAGGGACAAATTAAAATTTGAATATATCCTGAAATGTTATCTATAGCAATGCTATTTTTATCATTTCTACTTTTAACATTTCTTGTTGCTATTTTCAACACCAACCACTTAAGTAACAAACCCTTGAGACCAATTGATGCTTTGGTGCATAAATCTCCTGGATTCTCCATTGAGATGGACAATGGAATGACTGGGAGGCTCCAGAAGCTCCCACAACAAGGGAAAAGGAGCTTCCATCGATTTTTTTCCCTAGTGTTGTGCCTGTGACTCCAGGATTTGTGCCACTTTTTCAAGCCCAGAGCCCGGGTCACTGCCCAGAACTCAATGACACCTTCAGAAATGAATTTACATAACTAAACAATGATACATTTGCAAAAACATTGACAAGGACTAGATTGGACCCCTACTAGCCATGATAGGCATTTCAAGAAACATGTTACAAACATGAAAGCTACAAGTCTTAACAACATAACTGAACACAAGGGTTTCATAATTATCTGAGATTCGTTATGAGGTATTTCTTCCTTATCACATTAGTTGCATTATCATCTATTAGGCCATAGATATGGTGTTCATTCATTTAAATGTAAAAACATGATGAGAGCCATACATAGCCACTGTCGTAATACATTTTGGTAACCAACACAAAAAAATAGAAGTACCAAGGAAACAACAACCATATAATAATACATTTTGGTAACCAACACAAAAAAAATAGAAGTACCAAGGAAACAACAACCATATAATCCACATGTAAACTAGTATAAAACTCATGAATTACCAAGGAGAGATCAACTCATATTAATTAATTCAATGACCAACTAGGTTTGGGACTTGCATGAACCACCTGACCATGGTTGAATTCAATATTTTTTTCAGCTAATCACCCTTATACCATATCGAAAACATGAATGTGGGACTTAAAACCAAACTCAACCAGGGCTTCCCAAGGCTACACCACCTCACCCTCATCAATAGAACTATGCTTTATAGCAATCCATCCCAGTTCACTAGGCAATAAAACAAGAATGAATGACACCGAATTTCTCTACCTATACCATGAGGAATTTCCCTGTCTCCTAGTCTCTATGATTTACCGCAATCCAAATTAGACCATTGGACCCTAACAAAGACTTCACCCTCTAGGCCTTACCGTATATCCCGCCATTGACTATTCAGGGATTACTAGGCCCTTTGAGGCACATAATGCCTAGTTTTACAACAACCCATAGTCTGATTTAGGGGTCACTATGCTAGTGGCTTTATCGCCATCCATAGTTTGTTTCATAGATAGTTAGATCATGTGTTATTTATTTTGGAGATCCACCTCACTCAACTTCGAATCCATCCAGAAATCCAGCTCAATGAAAGCATGAGAACACCATCACACCATGACTATCTGAAAATGGAAAGGCTAGGATAAAAACACTGCCACACCTGGGAAAACTCATACGATGACAATAAAGAACTACATGCAATACCATGCATGCTAAATATAGTAAGGAAATCACACATGAAAATTGATACCTACAAAGAATCCTATTGTAGGTTCTTGGTCTTTCTCTGTCTCTCTTGATATTTCCTTCCTCTTTCCTTCTTTTCCTTTCTTGTTCCAATGCCAAAGTGTTCCAAAACAATTCTAAGTGTCAAAGAGTGTGTGTGAGAGAGAGAGAGAGAGAGAGAATAATGAGAGAGCTCCAAAAATTAACTGACAAAATGTTGAGAAAAAACCTTTTGAACTGATCCTTAGATGCATTTTTATCAATGAGGCCTCTATTTTCTTCATTTGCCATTATTTCCCACCATTTTCCTCTTGTTGAAGGCTAAAACTTGACTGCCTCAACATTGGGGAACACTACCTTGTCAGGAGCTTAAAGCAACTTTGTTTCCACTGAAATTGATAGGTGCAACTCGATATAAAGGGACCAGTTTCCCATTTTAAAGAGATTTAATATAGTAATAGAATGATAAAATGATGGAACTATTTTATAACTTATGGTAAAATTACTTAATAAACTTATTCTACTTATTTCCCATGATAGTACATCTTCACATGTGATTCAAAGAAATATTTCACAAAGTAAATAACGATATAAATCATTCAATAATTTAATGAATAGAAAGAATATATGATAAACTAAATTAATTAAATAGTTAATTAATTTAGTTGATTAAAACTCAATCACATAAAAAGATCTCGTTATCTCATGCCGAATCACAAATCATCTAATCCTACACATCAATAGTGATAATGACTAATTTTTATCAAAGAATTTATATAATGAAGTAACACATAATAGATTCACTATATAAATCAATCATACCTAATGATATCACAAAGATAATAGTACCCGATGCATTATCATTGTACTTATGAAAAAGATAGCTTTCAGGCTCAACTTCATAATTAGATAACTCTGAATCAAACAATAGTGCAAGTTCAAAAGTTGTCTTCTCAAAATTTTGGACCCCCTTTATAAATGCATGAAAGGGGTTTAAATAGCCTATAAATATTACAAAAATAGTAAATTTAAAATAAAAATTTTCAAAAAACCTTTAGCAAACTAAGCTAAGGTAAACGACAATTAAATTTGTGATATGTTTCAACAATAACTCATGACTGTGCTCTAGATTGATTCTTCATCTACTCTCTGAGGTTTAATGTGTCTATGAGAGGCTTTAGCTGGGGGGGTGTATCGGCTACATCTGCATTTTTCCCATAAAAACTGCATCCTTAGCACAAGTGACGCATTATGAGGCTTCACGAGAAATTCCAATAACTTTCAAGGTTCTCTTGCGATAAACTTTGAATGTTATGAACTTTTTTTTAGATGTTTCTTGCCAAAATTTTTTCAAAGCTATGACATCTGGCAAGGTGTCTTTCGGTCATTCCTGAATTAGATTGACTTGCATTGACGTATCTTTGATGTATTCTGTGAAATTTGAGGCAAGGTTTCAGGCTCTAATAATAGCCATCTCTTCCTGTTTCATTTTGATATCCCAATCACCAAATAAGATATCCTTTTGTGATTCTTCAATTCGAGGAAGATCATATGATCTTCCCTGAGCACTGTCTTGCCAAACTATATAATTCGATATTTTCTCATTGATTTCCTCATAAAATTTCCTGAAGTGGGATAATTGGTTTACTAAAGAATCATTGGTCTTTATAAATCACGAATTAAGTCCAATTTGTGACAAAAAATGGCATGCTGCTTTGTTAAGAGTATATCTAGTTCTAATGCTTCCTTACGGATTTTATTTATATCTGGATTTTCTCTCAGATGGTTTTTTCTTTGTTACAACTATAATATATTTTCATCCTTGTCCTTCAATTCAGATCCAAATTGTATCTTTAAATCATCAAACTTATTTTGCATCTTGGTAAAATTTATTTGCCATTGTTTCTCAATTGCTTGTTTTTCTATTTGAAAAGTTTGTTCCAACTGGAAGATTATTTGATCCTTCTCCATCATTAGAAATTTTATTTCTCCAATTTTGTTGATGGTAGCACTAGCATAAGCTCCTACGAATTGATACATTTAATTCTTCATCTGGGGCTATTTGAGTTCCTTTCCAAAGAACTTGAAAAGGAGTCTCATGTGCAACTAGTGCTTGCGAATGTTATAGCTTTCTTTTCTTCCTTGAACTGCTCATTACTTCTTTAGGATTCAACTATAAATTACATTCAAAGGAAAGATTTCTTCAATTTTTATGACTATCTCGGCTGTAGGAAATGCAAGAATTATCTTCATATGGTCAAAAACATTTTATTAATTGACAATCTCAACCTTAACATTATTCTTGGGATTTTTATGAAGAGTATCCTCTTGGGAAGCCTTAAAATTAAACGAGGTTGTTCTTATAGTCTCTGGAACCTACTATGCTTCTCTGCTAACTGCAACATGTTCTCCTTTTATATTGGCCATGACATATATAACCCAAGCTTATTCTATTGTCAAAACATTGATGAACTCCTCCCATACTTCATCTAATTTTTTCTCCTCTTTTATTTCTCTTTTGTGCTCAACAACTATTGTAGTTGTTTCAAAGACTTGGGAAGTAATTGGATCTTTTGTGGAGGAAGTTACAGTCTAAATTTTTTGAATTATGTCAGAATTGATTTAACAAGGGGAAAATGGGTTATTCTTCGCTGGAGATATTAACTGAATATCATCAATTCTTCAGGAATTAGATATTTTTCTACTAATTTCTCTACCATATATTATTCTGGACCCATTTCAAATAAATAATCAAATTTCTCAGGCTCATTAAAAAACGATTTTATCCTAGCCTATGTTGTAACATATTTTTCTACACCATGTGGGCAATATCGTCTATTTAATATGGCTAGAAAATTAAAGGCTCTTAATTAATCTCAATTGAAGAATGCTTCAAATTTTATTAGTCATAGGTACCACAAGAAATAGGAAAAGTTGTGCACACAAATTTCTTGGCATCTTTAAGTACTTTAGTTAAGCCCTTACCAACTGTTTGATAAGAGACTTCTTTGGCCAGTGTTAGATCCATATAATACTAGTGATTCCCCCATTAATATCGTCATTGTCGCCCTTATTGTTATTTTTGTACCCCTATTTTCTACATATTGTTATTATTGTGCCCCATAGAAGCCCACTATTGTTATTTTTTTACCCCTATTTTCTACATATTATTATTATTATGCCCCATAGAAGCCCACTATTGTTATTGTTGTGCCCTTATATTATTATTGTTATGTCAGCTTTGATTATATTATGACCCCTTAGACTCTTATATATAGCAAGGAGTTTTCGTCATTTGTATCATTGAAGAACTATTCATTTGTTTAATGTAAAGGATGTTGCCTCCTCAAAGAGGCTTATTTTGAAGGCATTGATCTCTCTTTTCTATCTTCTTGTGAGCTGGTTTCATAACATTTGATATCACAGCTTTGGATTCAGGGTTTCACTACTCCAAACATGTCATCATGGAATTTCACTATAACTTTTTCTTTATAACGTTTCAGAAGCTAAAAAAAACCCATTTGAGCCGAATTTGTTCTTAACCTTGGATCTGAATTTCAGATCTTGTCCTTCTATATTTCGAAGATATGATCTAAGGAAGTTAGGGTTTTTGCAGGCTTCCAAATTACATTCCAAATAGTTGAGCTTGGGAAAAGTGTCATAACCTTCTCTCTAAACATCAGGTTCAAATTTTGTAAGCAGTTTCAGAAATATGACTAACTATATTTTTTTATGTATCTTTTTCAGATCTAAGGTGGCATGTCGTACAAGTTTGTTCTACTGAAAAATTATATAATCAGGTCACCATGGGAGATTGGGCATAAATATTTCCTTAAGAATCCAATTGTGATTAGACTAGTGGCATTGGAAAGAGGACTCATATGGCTACCACAGGAAGCAATTTCAGACCTTGTAGATCTACAATTAAACAGTTACAACAGATTCAATATCTAGTTTCTACAAGGTGAAAAAATGTCTCTAGTCTTTTTAAAGTTTTGCATAAGTTTGGGTTGAAAAATTAGTTTGAAGTTCAAAGGGCATAGTGAAACATAATTATCACTAATTGATGCCCCGAAGAAAGAAAATGGAAACACCTAGTACGCAACCTAAAAAATCTAGCATGACTCATGAAGAAGAGGAAGAAATGAAACATGATATATCAAAATTACGAGACAAGGTGCAACAAATTTCATTCTCACAAAAGGTAACAAAAGCTTTGATTCATGGTTTAAATAAAGGTGTGGAAGCTAAGATAAATGGCATGGAAGCTAATATGGATGGCGTCAAAGTTAAGATGAATGGTATGGATGCTAAGATGGAGTATTTGAAGATAGATTTGACTATGTTTTTACAAGAAATGCTTACTAATGATGAAAGGGTAGTAAGGGAAACTCATGATGAGAACAAAACAAATGTTAATCATGATTTCATAGACTCTAACGTTGGATTGAAGACCCACCAATGTTCCAAAGACCGATATGAGGAATTTTGATGGCAAGGATCCCGTAAGATGGATATTACAGATGGACCAATATTTTGATCTCCATAATATGAAAAGCACACAAAAGGTGTGCACTGAATCTTTATATTTGGAATCAAATCCTTTTGTATGGTATCAATGGCTTTGTTCTCATAAAAAAATTGTCACTTGGGCAATCTTTACGGAAGAAATGATAGCACATTATGAGGAAACAAAAAGAAACACTTTTTTTAGCCAATTGATAAACCTCAAACAAAAGGGTTCAATGATAGAGCACATTGAGACTTCCAAAAATTGAATATAAGGGTAAAATATATTCCAGAGGGGCATAGAATGGATGTGTTCATAGTGAGTTTGAAGGATAGCGTCCAACATGAGGTTCACCTTTGGAAACTTGACTCATTTGAGAAGGCATTCAAGTTGGCAAGAAAAATGGAAAGAAAAATTATGGCAACAAGAAATCCCACCACTCACAACTATAAGGATGGAAGTGTTGCTTCCCCAAGCCTTCCACAACCTACAAGGTTGAAAACCCAACAATTGGAAGAAAAAATAGCAAAAGGGCTTTGTTACAGTTGTGATATCAAATACACTAAAGGTCATAAGTGTGCTGAGAAAAAAATATTTTACATAGATTGTGAAGAGGAGGAAGAAAAGGAACAAGAAATGTCAAAAGAAGAGGGTATACACCAGGAGAAAACCTTAGAAAAAGAAGAAATGAATCTGACCATATCTTGTAGTGCATTGGCTGGAATTACCACTCCTCAAACAACCAAGTTAGAAGGACATATCGAGAAGAAAAAGGTAATAATGTTGATTGATTTGGGAAGTACCCATAATTTTATTCATGGTAAGATAGACAAGGAATTGAACTGCTTCCTATATCCAGCACCAGAGTGTCAAGTGATCGTTGCAAGTGGAGGAACCATAAATTTCTCTAGAAAGTTCCATAATTTCATGATATCCATGGGAGAATATGTATTGAATAGAGCAATGCTTTCCATTCCAAAGGGTGGTACTGATGTTGTACTAGGAGTCCAATGGCTACAATCCTTGGGTAAAATAGCTTTTAATTTTCAAGAACATTTCATGAAATTTTCTTCAAAACGAAGGGAAGTTGAATTAAGAGATATCGCAAGGAAAAAAGGAAAGACAATCATCTCTAATGGAATGAAAAAGCTTCTAAATAAAGAACAATGAGGTGTAATTGCACAATTATGTTTGCTAGAGGCTCCCACATCAAAATCATCTATTTCTCCATATCTCCAAAAAGTCTTGGACAATCATTCCAATGTATTTTAGACTTCCAAGGGTCTCCCACCTATTTGTGATCATGATCATGCTATTCATTTGATTCCAAGAAGTGTTCCTCCAAACATCAATCCTTACAGATATCCTTATTCCCAAAAGAGTGAAATTGAATGTATGGTTCCAGAAATGCTAGAGGCTAGTATAATTCAACCTTGTCAAAGTTCTTTCTCTACTCTAGTAGTATTGGTGAAAAAAAAGTATGGACCATGGCACATCTGTCCAGATTATAGGGAGCTCAACAAGCTCACTATTAAAGATAAATTTACCATTCCTGTCATCGATGAACTATTGGATGAATTGCATGGATCAATTTACTTCACCAAGTTGGATATTCGTTCAGGATATCATCGAATGAGAATGAACACTGAATACATTCTGAAAACAACATTTAGAACTCATTAGGGTCATTAGGAATTTTTGGTCATGCCTTTTGCCCTACCAATGCACCTTCTACATTTCATGGTTTGATGAATTCCATTTTCAAACCCTTCCTTAGAAAGTTTGTGTTAGTATTTTTTGATGATATACTAATCTATAGAAAGTGTTGGAAGGATCATGTTCAACATGTTGGTAGGCTGCTCAAACTACTGGAGGAGAAACAATTATATGCAAAAAGCTCCAAACGTTTCTTTGGAGTACAAGAGGTAGAATATTTGGGTCATATTGTATCTCATGAAGGTGTTAAGGTAATCCCTGGGAAAATTAAATCCATTAAGGAATGGAAAATCCCCACATCCATTAAGCATTTGTGAGGATTTCTCGGGTTGACAGGGTATTATCGCAAGTTTTTTAAGAATTATGGGATAATAGTAGCACCTCTAACATTACTGAAGAAAGATGGATTTTTATGGACTCTAGAAGCAACAAAAGCATTTGAACATCTTAAAGAGGCAATGTGCCAAGCACCAGCCTTAGCTACGCTGGACTTCACAAAAACCTTTATTGTGGAATGTGATGCCTTATGAAATGGAATTGTTGTTGTTTCAATGCATGAAGAATGACCCATTGGTTTTGAAAGTCGTCCAATCAAAGGAAAGTATTTGCACAAAGCTATTTATGAGATGGAAATGTTGGCAATACTACTTGAACTTAAGAAATGGAAACCCTACCTATTGGGAAGACACATCAAGGTAAAAATGGATCATGATAGTCTTAAATGCTTTTTAGAACAAATATTATCTTTAGAAGAGAAACAAAAATGGGTCACAAAGATGTTGGGTTATGACTTTTAAATCATCTACAAAAAAGGGAAGCAAAATGTTCTGGCAGATGCACTCTCGAGAAAGAATAAGGACGTGGAAGCATTGCTTTGTGCTATTTCTATTATCCAACCAGATTGGACAATGAAGCAAGGAATGACTGGAAGAATGATGAAGAAGTGCGGAAACTCATTCAAAAGTTACAAAAATATCCCAATACATCTGATACATTTAGCTGGAAAAATCATTCGTTATGGTACAAAGATCACTTATACCTATGTCAGAATTCCCAACTCAAACAAAAGGTTCTTATGGAATTGCATGCCTCTCCCTTAGGAGGGCACTCGGGATTTTTAAAAACTTACCACAGGGTTAAGAAGGAATTTTTTTGGGATGGCCTTAAATCTTATAGTTAAAATTTTGTGGCAAAATGTTTTGTTTGCCAATAAAATAAAGTTGAAAAAATTAAGACCCCGGGTCTATTGCAACCTTTATCCATTCCAAGTCAATGTTAGGAGGATGTTTCAATGTATTTTATCATAGCTTTACCCAAGTCCAAAGGAAAGAGTGTCATCATGGTGGTAGTTGAAAAACTTAGCAAGTATGCACACTTTTGTGCATTATATCATCCATTTAAAGCCAATACATTTTCTACTGCATTTATGGAAACAATTCAAAAGCTACATGGAAGCCCAAGGATTATTGTAAGCGACAAAGGTCCCATTTTCACTGGAAATTTTTGCACATAATTATTTTCTTTCGTTGGTACTTAGTTAGCTCATAGCTCATCTTATCATCCTCAATATGATGGGAAAACTAAGATAGTAAAAAAATGTTTGGAAGGATATCTTCGTCGCTTTGTATCTGATAAACATACACAATGGGTCAAATATTTCCCTCAGGCTGAATGGTGGTATAACACTTCCTTCCATATTGTAGCAAAAATCGCCCCATTTATGGAACTTTATGGATATCACCGACCATCCATCACATCATTTTTAAGATAAAATTCTAAGGTTCAAGAAGTGGAAGATCACATTGAGCATCAACAACAAGTTCTCCAACTCTTAAAGGATAACCTAACTTTGGCACATAATAGAATGAAACAACATGCAGATCAACGTCGCAGTGAAATAAGTTTTGATGTCGGTGACTGGGTATTTATATGGCTACAACCATATAAGAAAATGTCCCTCAAGCAAGATAAGAAGGATAATAAATTATCACCAAAGTATTATGGTCTGTAGAAGGTGATGCAAAAGATTGGTACTATGGCATAGAAATTGGAGCTTCCTGCAGCTTCTCGAGTGAACCTAGTTTTCCATGTTTCATGCTTAAGCAAGGTTATTGGTGACAAGATTTTAGTTCAAACAATATTTCCATAACTTGACAAGGAAGGAAAAATCATATTGGAACATGAAGCAGTCATAGAAACAAGAACTCGACAGCTACGAAATCAATCAATTTCAGAGTATCTCATTAAGTGGAAGAACTTACCTACTGAAGATTCCACATGGGAGGATGAGAATTTTATACACAAGCATCTAGAACTACTCAAGCGTTGAGCACAACACTTTTTTGAAGGATAGGGGCATGTTAGGTCCCTATAATACTAGTGATTCCCCCATTACTATTTTAATTGTGGCCCTTATTGTTATTGTTGTGCCCCTATTGTCCCCATATCATTTTTATTGTTCCCCATAGAATCCCACTATTGTTATAGTTGTGCCTTTGTATTATTATTGTTATGTCAACTTTGATTATATTGTGACCCCTTAGACTCCTATATATAGAAATGGGGTTCTTTCATTTGTATCATCGAAGAATTATTCATTTGCATAATATAAAGGAGCTTGCCTCCTCGAAGAGGCTGATTTTGAAGGCGTTGATATCTCTTTTCTCTCTTTTTGTGAGATAGCTTCTTTGGCCAACAACTTATCTGGGACCAAAAGGGGCAAAACATGAGGATGGGCAAGGCTACCAAAACAATCAATGTAGGTAAATTATTCTTCCCTGAACCACTTTCCTATAGGATTTAGATCTTTATCGGCTTATGCAGTAAGTCTAGGGGATTTTATACCAAAAATCTCTTTGTGGACGGGGAGCATGACTTCAGGAAAAAAATTTTAGAAGTGAGAATGCTATTTTGATTCCCAAAGAATATCGAGATAAACAAAAATAAGACTATGAAATTAGTCTATCCATTTCCATCTAAGAGATGGAAAATCATAAGTAAACAAATTGCATCCATGAGATAGGCACTCATAAAGAAAGGAGTTTTGTTCTTTTGAGAACATTGTGATTTTGTATATAATTATAGATTTTGGCGGTAAATGTCTTGGATACAATAGTCACCCAATCCATGATATAGCCATTAGTAGAGGCTTCTATCAATGGCACCCATTCTTCAGATAATTTTTTCTTATTTAGATAACCATAGAGGTGACATAACATAACAACAATATGAGAGAAAGGGAAAACAATGGAGGCTAATGAATACATGCCCCTGTCCTCTCGCTTATGTTGTTCAGTTCTATTCTCCATTCTCTGATTAGGTCCATAGGGTTTAGATTCTCTTACATGAAATTCTGGATGACTTGTGTATCATACCTCTTCTGAAGTGGAGGTAAATGATAAACTTTCCTTAAATGCTCAGCTTTAAAATAACTAACAAATGTCTTCCTTGATGTTATAAATGTTTTTTCTGTAATGTCCAGCTGATTGATAATTGATGAGCCTCAGTATTGCAACAAGAATTCTACAACTCCCAAGGCTACCGAGTTTAATTATCAACCCAGGGTCCGTACAAACTTAAGAGGTATTAGCACTATATGTGCAGCATACAATGTGTCGTTCCTTTGCTATCATTATTTAATGGAGTGCATGTACTGAATTCGAATCCTAAACTAATTGCAAAAAATGAAATGTTCAAAATGGAACCTTAGCCTATTGAGAGAAAGAAAGTACAAGGAAAGAGACTGAAATGAAATGCTAAAACACACCATTTTCTAACTAACTGCAAAAAGGATTTGCTTCAAAATAATTCTAAGTTAACATGTATGCAATTCTAATGTCCTCAGCATGCAGATTCAAAACATCAAACATCACTACTCTGCGTGTAAAGGACTGAAATAAATATGTCTTTTTATTTCTATTCTTTCTATGTAAAAACAAGTCTGAAAGCTAATTTCTTTCGGTGATGTGGTAGGTGGCTTAGGGATGCTGGTAGATGGTTGGAAGGTCTGGGAGACCTTTAGGTGACCTTGTGTGGCTTCCTGGAGGTTTTCCCTCAATCCAGCCTCAAAACAGGCTACTACACGAAAACCTACAGGATGTAATAAAAACCTACAAGATCCCCTGCAAATCAACAAGATACAATCGAGAGAAAAATAATGCATGTTGAAGGTGATGGAAAGCTTGAGGAAGGTGGTTGGTGGATCAAATGGAGCAAGGGAGTGCCTAGGACCACTTCAGAACTCAAAACCAATGTTGGGAGATGGATGGATTTGCTCAAAAAGCTTAGAGAAGTTTCCTTGTGAAATGATGAAATTGGTGAGGGTTTAATGACCAAAAAAATAAAATCCAAATTGGATGGGACAATTTTTTTTATTAAATAGGATGTCCTAGGTACCTATTCCAAGTGGAATCACTCAAAAAGACCTATGTTAACCCATGAAAAAAAAACATTACTAGTGGAAAATCTAAAAACTTGAGAAGGAGAGAGCTAGTAAATCTAAAAAATGCCTAACCAAATCAACTGAAAATGCAATGGGGTAATTGTTTCTATGAACTAGAATGTATTTTTGATCTAATGCAAGTGGAACCATCTCAATTTAACCTTGTTATCATGCTCTAAAAAATATCAAAAAATTATTGTTCTTTGTTAAAAAAGGAGGTCCAACAATCTAGATTTGGGAATAAGAAGACTAATCGAAGCAGCTCAATGATTACTATGACCTTGAAAATATTTTTCAGGGATGAAATAGTGCTTGTGATCCTGCAAAAGAACTTACATACCCCATTTAACTCAATCCTACAACAATAAATCATTAATACTAAATGCAGAAGTAGAAAGAAATCAAAACTAGAGATGCATGTGAATAAGAAGTGAAAAGGAGGAAATAGAATGATACAAAAGGGCTCTGAGGTTCCTGGGATGGCCAAGCCGAAGGAAACTCAGAGACCTATGGAGGAGAACAAGATTTAGAATCTGAACATGAAACCAATCTTCATTATTCCATGAAGACGATTACATCACTGCAAGAAAATACAATGGAGCTACAAAAATACAAGCTCTCTCCACAATAACACTGATGAAAATTTGTTCCTAGAGGCAAATTTGACATGGTACTTATACAAAATGACTAGGAAGCATTCACCATTAATGGAGGAAGGTTTCCACACCAAGATGCCTTTATTAGTGGATCTGGTCCCTTGATTAGTGGAACACATTCCTAGATTTTCTCAATTATTGGAGTTCAACAATCGGTGCCATAAATCCATAATATATTGTTGATTTATTATTTATTATTGATCCTCCTATAGTAGGGAACAAGTCCCTAAATTCTCTCCTCCTCAAAATCTTCATAATCTACCCAATATTCTCATAATATTTCACAAAAATAAATAATATTAGGCAGAAATATCCAATTATTCATAAAACTTCCTAATGAATATATGAAAGTTAAAAATAAATTATCTAATGTAGAAAGAGAGGTTTAATGTGCTGAAGGATAGTCATAGGCTTTAATTTATGTTTTAATTTAGAGGCATGGGCCTTAATTTATGTCTATTTTAGAGGGCCATCATACCCCCTGCTGAAAGTGTTGTTCATCCTCTGAGAAACTTAGTGAACCCATTGTGCCTCATCCATGGTGCTGGTCACCTCTCTCTTGTGCATTAAGAATATTGGCTGCAAGTTCTACAAGTACAAGCCCAAAAACATATTTGTGCAAAGAAAAGTCATTGTTTCTTGAGACCATTAACTTGCCTTCTTCCCCTTATTCAAGATGCGTTCTTGAATATTTTCTAGTTTGGTAAGGTCTTCCACACCCTTATCATCCTTTTGCTACCTTTTTCTGCCATTTGGACACCTATAAGACCTTCAAAATGCATTTAGATGAGAATTAGGACATCTTGTAGTAATTCAGGTCAAAACTACAGGAAACCTATAGGAAACCCTGTTAAAAGTACAAGAAACCAATTTTGAGCATAAATGATAGTCTAAGGTTAGGGCAGGCCCTCAAGTTGACTCCCATGCCCTTTTCCCATTTTTAGGCCTTGTATGAAATCTAAAAAGAGATTGGAGTCCTCTTGGATTGAAAATGGAGAGGATGCTCTATTTGTTTGTTTTTTTTTTTCAAGAATGAAATGGGATGGATGAATGATGAATAGATAGTGAATATGAAGCGAATGGAGGGCTTGGAGTGTTGTGGTGACCTGGCATTTGCAAAAATTTCTTCTTTTAACTGTTGTCCTCATTCCTTGAAATCATCACCCTTCATAATTGACTTTTCAACATTGCATGAGTGAAGGAGTGAGTTGCAATTAACTAGTTGAAGGCGGCTGAGACTGCTGACCCATCCTTAAACCTCATCTCTCATGCATTGACAACCAATTTATAAATATAATATGCTCAAGAGAAGAGGTCAAGAATATTGCATACATATACCTACCTAATTGTTCTTGGAGAGATATGCGTGCTGCTACTAAGTTGATGTTGATGTGTAGGTGTTGGATGGTGATGCTGATGATCTTGATACTACTGCTAAGCTATGGAGGAGCTTCTTTGACCTATGGATCTCCATGTTGAGGCTGAATGCAAATCTCTGACTACTTCATCATCATATCCCCTCAATTGTTCAAAGAAACCCATCCAATTGTGCCTTGTGAATATCTCTAGTACAGGAGGGTGTTGATGAATCCTCACTGTGTTGATGGGTTTCCCCTGCCATTTTTCTCTGATGGATGGAGGTTTGTATAGGTTTGACACCAAATTTAAAAATTTTGTGTATACAATTCCCTTATGCTACAATCACCTCCAACAAACTAGAAGGGCTTTTTAATGCTCCTTTCACTTGGAAAAATGTGGGGAAATGTACAGCCTACCTCAACACTACTTGATGAAGCCAACCTCTTTTTTTCCCTTTTAAACTTCTCGCTGTCAATCTTGTATGTATTGTTCTATATCCTGTAGGATCTCAGGGAATCGTGTAGGTTTTCAGGACAATGACTTGTTTTGCCGATATCTCCCAAACAGTAGAATGGATTGACCTGCAACTTTCTGAGCATGTTTCCATCATCGTTATGCACCTCCCCAAAGACAAATTTGGTCAGTGGATGCACAAATCTCAAGCAAAACTAAAACTGGATGAAGGTTATGGAGGTCAATTTCATGGAAACCATGCACTGGAATTTTCTGAAATTGCTTGCACATGTTACCGTCATCCATATGCATCTCCCTATGAAACAACATTTTAAATGGATGCATGAATATCAAGAAATTCAAAAATAGTTGTAGGTGATGGAGGCTGATTTCTCGAAAACTGTGCACTAGAATTTGCTGAAATTTCTTGAGCATGTCACCATCATCCACATGCATCTCCCCCTGAAATATCTTGGAAAATGGATGCATGGTTTTCAATTTATGGAAAAAATAAATTTCTGCTCTATGTAGTTTTGTATCCTATAGTAAAACAGAGAATCCTGTAGTTTTTTAGGACAACAATAAAACTAAATGGTAGAAGCTTGAGAGTGATGGGTGGATGGTGAAAATAGATGAGGGTGATGGATTGGTATGGCCTTGGCCTTGTTGGAGCATTTGAGCAAAGGAGGAGAAAGTCAAAATTTAACTTCTTTTGACTAGGCTTGACCAATTTTCGTTTTGGTACCAACTTGTTTTTGTTGCTTGGAGATGTTGGGGAGTACATGCATTCATCAAAGTAATGCATGGAGCAAGTATTTCTTTTATTTTTTCTCTCTTTTTTTTCTTCTAGGCCTCCTAGCTGCGTCAATGAGGTTTTCAACTAGTAGGTTTCCCTATGCGCATCAAAGGAGGTTTTCACCTAGGTTCTTTTATTTTATCTCTTTTTTTATTTTTTTCCAACCCATTGACTACCTCATGGAGGTTTTCAATCAATGAGCCAATCTGAGGCACCTCAAAGGAGGTTGTCTCATGATATTTCTTTTTTTTTTTCTCTTATTTAAAAAAAAATCTACGCTACCCTACTTGAAAAACAAAATCACTTTCAAGTATAAGAATACTTCCAATGGAGCCATCTGCACATCAAGATGATAGACAAAATCATCTTTAGACTTGAAATGTATGCTTTGACATGTACCTGGCTTTCAAAGACTAAATGATTTGACCCTGATGATATCAAACACAATTGAATAAGAGAGTGTTGCTAACTTAGTGACTATCTGGAACCATAATTCAATATAGTTGTGATTCCCCTCATCCACTTGTTGATTTGGATCATCTTGGATGTCTTCTTCTTCCATGACCTTCAAATATTCCTCTTTTTGCTGATTGTTTTCTTGAACAGATGGAGGATTTGATGGTAAACAAAAGGGAGCTTTCTCAATCTCTAATTTTGTTGTGTTCTCTTCATCAAATGCAACCCATGATCCTTTGGTATTCTCATTTGACTCTTCTTCTTCTGGATGTGGTCCTTCAATAATATCAAGATAATCTCTTTTCTGCAATACTCTTCCCAAGGTATGGTGAATACCATTGATCTCAAGAGGGGATGTGTGGAAGTGTTGTACCTTAGCATTGTAAGTGGATTGAGCTACTTCAATGTGTGGGTTTGGAAATGGTGGTACAGGTAGTTGAGTGGGAGTGTATATTTGAGATGGAGGTGGATGGAGTTGTGGTTGTGGTGGAGGTGAATGGTAGGAATAGCATGGTGTTGGGTATGGAGGTCATTGAGGAAAATACTAAGGATATTCTGGACAGCTCCCATAAGTTCCTAAGCAATCTTGTTGCCAAGATTGGTTTTGGGATTGATATGACCAATGTTGCCAACTAAATGGTGTGTTCCAATTACTATGAGGTGGATATGCATAACCTTGAAATTGTGAGTTAGGCTTTTGCATCATATCAAGCTAAATAGGTTGTCATGGTCCTCTTGGAGCTACATAACGGTGCTGCATTGGCAATTGACTTGCTCCATTGTGCTTTTGGTGAACTTCCTTAAACCTTGGTAATGATGGACAATGTTTAACATCATGTGATTCTGCAATATAAATATCAACATTTTATTTTACTTTATCTTGCATTATTCACATTTCTACTTGTTTTTTTAGATTGCTAATAATTTTTGTTTTAAAATCATCAAACAAATTTCCAAGCTTAGCTTGACTTACTGATCTTGATTCTGATTTACATACTCTTGTTTTTCCTCTTGATATGTGTTTGCATGTTTCACAAATTTCCTCAAATGATAGTTGATATACATCACCTCTACTTATGAGATCAAGAATATCAATCCACTCATCCCTAATTGTTCTAAGTAAGAGTGTTTTTAGTGTGTCAGATCCCAAGTGATGTAGTTCTCCCCTCTTAACATTATACATTAACCTCTCTATTGGAACCTCTAGACTCTCATCTTCTCTTTGATTCATTCTAAAGGTTTCTTCTTTAAGATGACGATCTTTATATTTTTCTATAAATATCTTTTTCATATCATTCCATGACCTAATCAAATTAGTCACTAAACTCATGAACCATTTAAGAGATCTATCCTTCAATATTGCCGAAAACAATCTCAGTTTTTCATTTTTCAATAAGTAACCATAAGATCTACAAACAATTTCAAATTCAAAGAAAAATGTTTCTAAATCCTCTAACCTTAGACCATGAAATTTTGGAAGAAAAGATGGAGGGATGTCCTTCATGTGCGCACTACAATCAGTATCTTGAATGTGAAATCTGAGAGGATCTTCCTCAATGTCATTATCTCCATCCATTTTTTCTACAATATTTTCCGTCTTCTTATTCTACCTAAAAAAGTGAATGGTGATGTGGCTCTTACTACACCACGTAATCAAAGGGGGGTGTGGGTTGGTGTTGGAGATTTTGTGTTTTTAGTATTGAATGAAAACTATAATGCAATGCAGTTCTCTACTTTTGAATTAAATATGCCCAATGCAAATATTTTGTTTTTTCAAAAGAAAGAATGAAGCAACTAGGGATGAAAACAATGCATACTTTGACACCTCCCAGAAATGGCACCAAAAGGTGATGAGCCTCGGTATTGCAACAAGAATGTTGCAACTCCCAAGGCTACCATCTTTAATTATCAACCCGGTGTTCGTATAAACGTAAGAGGTATCAACACTATATGTGCAACATACAATGTGTCATTCCTTTGTTGTTATGATGTAATGGAGCGCATGTACTGAAGTCAAATTATAAACTAATTCAAGAAAATGAAATGTTCGAAATGGAACCTTAACCTATTGAGAGAAAGAAAGTATAAGGAAAGAGATTGAAATCAAATGCTAAAACACACAATTTTCTAACTAACTGATAAGAGGATTTGCTTCAAAATAATTCTAAGCTAACATTTACGCAATCCTAATGTCCTAAGCATGATTATTCAAAACATCAAACATCACTACTGTGCATGTAAAGGACTGAAATAAATCTGTTTTTTTCCTTCTTATTCTTTTTATGGAAAAACAAGTGTGAAAGCTAATTTCTTTTGGTGATGTGGCAAGTGGCTTAGGGTTGCTGGAGGATGGTTGGAAGGTTTGGGAGACCCTTAGGTGAACTTGTGTGGCTTCATGGAGGTTTTCCCTCAATATAGCTTCAAAACAGACCACTACAGGAAAACCTACAGGATGTACTAAAAACCTACATGATCCACTGAAAACCTACATGATACAACCAAGAGAAAAAGGATGGATGTTGAAGGTAATGGAAAGCTTAAAGAAGGTGCTTTATGGATGGAATGAGGCAAGGGAGTGCCTAAGACCACTTCAGAAATCAAAACCAAAGTTGGGAGAGGGATGGATTTGCTCAAAAAGCTTGGAAAAGTATCCTTGTGAAATGATGAAATTGGTGAGGGTTTAATGACCAAGAAAATCAAATCCAAATTGGATGGGGCAATTTTTTTTATTAATTTGGATGTCTTAGGTACCTATTCCAAGTAGAATCACTCGAAAATACCTCTATTAAGCAAGCAAGAAAAAAAAATCCTTACTAGTCTAAAATCTAAAATTTCGAGAACTAGTGAGCTAGTAAATCTAAAACATTCCTAACCAAATCAAGTGCAAATGCAATGGGGTAATTTTTTTATGAGCTATAATTTCATTTTGATCTAATGCAAGTGGAACCAACTTGATTGAAGCTTGTTAGTATGATCCAAAAAATAGAAGAAAATTCCCGTTCTTTGCTAAAAAGGAAGTCCAACAATCTAGATTTGGGAATAAGAAGACTAATCCAAGCAGCTCAATGATTACTATGAACTTCCAAATCTTTTCCAAGGATTAAATAGTGCTTGTGATCTTGAAAAAGAACTTACATCAACCATTTAGCTCAATCCTATAACAAGAAATCATTAATATTAAATGCAGAAATAGAAAGAAATAAAAACTAGAGATGCATGTGAATAAGAAGTGATAAGAAGGAAATAAAATGATAGAAAAGGGCTATGAGGTTCCTATGATGGAAAAGCTCAAGGAAACTCAAATACCTATGGAGGAGAACATGATTTATAAGTTGAACACGACACCAATCTTCATTATTCCATTAATACGATTACATCCCTGCAAGAAAATACATTGGAGTTGCAGAAATACAAGCTCTCTCCATAATAACACTAATGAAAATTTGCTCCTAGAGGCAAATTCGACTTGGTAGTTATAAAAAATGATTAGGAATCATTACCCTTGAATGGAGGAAGCTTTCCCCATCAAAATCCCTTGATTAGTGGATATGGTCCCTTGATTAGTGGAACACATTCCTAGATTTTCTCAATCATTGGAGTTCCACAATTTGCACCATAATTCCATAATATCTTTTCAATTTATTATTTATTATTTATCCTCCTATAATAGGGACCAAGTACCTAAATTATCTCCTCCTCCAAATCTTCATAATCTGCCCAATATTCTCATAATATTCCACAAAAATAAATAATATTAGGCACAAATATCGAATTATTCATAAAACTTCCTAATGAATATATTAAAGTTAAAAATAAATTAGCTAATGTAGAAAGAGAGGTTTATTGTTTTGAAGGATGGTCATAGGCCTTAATTTATGTTCTAATTTAGAGGCATGGGCCTTAATTTATTTCTAATTTAGAGGTCTATCAACAACCCATATCACCATATTTGTATATGGTAGGATTTTAGGGTGAGAAGCAATTCTATGAAGAAATGAATTGGCCACATCATTCCATGTGGCATCATTACTTAGAGGAGACTCATCAATAGTAACACTTTGTTTCACAATTACTCTTGGATTTTCATCCTCCAATAGTTTGTATATCACTTCCCAAGAGGCGGAACATATGTCCAAAGTTCATGTAGTATATGTAAACAATAGAGACATTTTAAACACTTCTGCAAGTGGAAATACAGGTTCTTGTTGTGTTATGGGCTTCCTCCTTGCATTGATTAGTCTTGACATGCCCTTTAATTGATCTTGATTAGAATTTACCTGTAAAGAAACTAACCCAGATAAGAAGTAAGAGCTTTGAAGGATGCAATTGGTCATATCAATTCAATGCGAGTTATATGGAAATCCCTTCACATTAACTAAAAAATATTGCCAATCAATAAAAACTTAGAAATTAGAACAATGTAGAGTGGTCATTACATTTCAAAACATTTGTTCATGTGATACTCACACTTGTCATTATATCAAAATATCATTTTTCGGCGTGTGGTATCGAGTGACATTACATAGCTCAACAATCTGTGATTTCTGAAAAGTATATCTAGGTGCAAGATGTATATTAGCAAAAGACTATAATTTAACATAACATGATATTGGCATCCGTCAATTGATAGAATGTGATATTGAATCTTGAAGGGATGTGATATCGGCTCGGAATTTTGCAATTCGACTTATTGCAATTTTGTATGCTCGCATTTCAAAATTTAGCATTTCACAAATTTGCAATTTTGTATTTCGCAAATTCGCAGTCAGCATTTGTATTTGGCTTATCGACTTATCACAAGTTCACATTTCGACCTTTCAAAGCATTAGCTTTGCCTTTGTTCTTTGAAATAGTTGATACTATGTGTATTATTTATTAAGACCTATTATTTTATAGTCTTTTCATTAACTTTAGGATTGATTTAGACTTGTAATTGATATTTTATAACTACAAAAGGATTCCTAAAAGGTTTTATGACCTTATTCATGAAAAAAAGTGTTCTATTCAATAATAAAAGACTAAAATAAAACTTAATCTATTTTATCTAAAGAGGGATTACATCATAAAAATTTTAAATGTTGCCCATTATTATTTCTCCTAAGTCTAAAGATAATGGGGGGTTTTTGAGTACAACAACAATTGGCAACACAATCGATGAAAAAATTAATCTTTATAAAATGTTAACCTTTATTAAGAAATTTATTTAGAAAGTTTAAAAGAAACTGAAATCTAGATAGATATACATAACTTTGAAATGAAATAATTCATCTCATCGTAAAACTTCTCAAGGTTTTTGATAGATGAAAATCCTTTTTGTGTAAATCAGTAGCTAATAGGTTGAAAAGATAAAGTAAAAGCTATTAGAAGCTTAGCGTATTGAATAAAATTATAAGTCATTGGTAGAGTGGCCACTTCAAGTAGGCATTCATAGCCTCGACAGGGTTACCATTTAACCAAAATGACCTAGTATCCCATTCATGTTATAACAACATTCTTTAGAGGCAATGAAGATCATTTCTTCTTATTTTTTTATTGTTTTTTTTACTTTAAAGTCATTATCATGGTTTGGTAGCCTGAAAATGGCAATGCCATTCACAAGTTGTAATAAAATTAAATAGGTCGACTCTTGATGAGACTCTTGTCTCAAAGTATGGTGACTAAGAGCCACTATCTTCATTTGGTTTCCAATAGTGATAATGTCAATTTTATTAGTTTCCTATGATCGTGGTAAGCAGGCTCGTGATGAGACCTCTTAACTTTTAACCTTTTTATATTTTTGAATTACATTCGGATTATTTTTTTTAAATAAATGGATAAGGAGTTTTCATTTACTCTTTACGAGTCTTGGATGACCTATTTAAGTAAAATATGCTAAAGACTTCATAGTAATTTCTACTTTTATAAAGATAACTTTTCAAAACCAATTTACAAAAAAAATATTTTTTAAAGAGTTTCAAACTAAAATGTTTCATAAATAAATGATTATCTTATTTCAAATATTTAAGAAAGATTCAATACTTATATTCTAACTTAAAGTTTTGCTTTCAAAATTGTTGCTTAAATAAGATTAACAATTAAAAAAAATAAAAAAATTCCAATGTGTTTTTCAAAAGTATAGTACATTTAATAACAAAATGAAATGCTATATAAAAACATTTACATAGTGTACAAAATAACTTACATTCCTTCAAGAAAAACATTTTTTGAGTAGAAGTCCATTAACAGGAAGATTTTCCTTCTTCCCTTGTAAATATTGCAAAATGAAGATTGAAGTTCCTATCTTCTCCAAAATCTAAAAGGGACCAAGCTAGAGGTTTTGAAATTTTGTATGTTTTCCTTTGTCGTCATGCACATTATCCCATTTTAAAACTAACTCTCCTTGATTGAATTGACATCAAATGAAGCTTAGACCAATTGTAGATGGTGAGCATGGACTAGTTTAGCTTTATTTTATTCTTCTTCTAGATTTAGGATTCAAGACATTCATAATTACAAAGTGGAAGAAGGTTGTTCTTCATTAAATTGAACTAGGGTTGATGAATGGATAGCTAGATTTGGAGGCAGAATAACTTATTTCCCGTATACAAAATGAAAAGGAGAAGTACATATTGATGTTTTCTCAGTTATTCTATTAGCCCATAAAGAAAATATTAAAGCTTTGTGCCAGTTATTTTGATCTTGGTTGATAGTTCAGTTGATGATCCTTATAACATTTTTATTAGTGGATTCTGCTAAGCCATTTTCCTTAGGGTAATAATTTGCAGTATACTTAAGTTTAAATCCTATTTTTAAAGAAAATTTAGTCATTGTATTTCCAGAAAAATATGAAGCATTTTCAAAAATAAGAGCATGAGGGATATCGAACCTAGTAATAATAAATTGATCATTGAATTCAATGATGTTCTCAGAATTAGCTAGCTTCAGGGGTATTGCATCTACCCATTTGTAAAATAATTTGTTGCAGTCAAAATCTACTTATGTTTTTTGGAATAATGAGGAAATATCTCACCTATTATATCCAATCCCCATTGCTCAAAAGGTTGTTCGATGTTGACTAGTTTCAAAGCCATGGAAGGTCTCCTCTGTCTTCCTGGGCAGTTTGACAAATTTTTCATCTTCTTACATACACGTGAGTTTCTTTGAATAAAGTTGGCTAGTAATATCCAACATGTAGAATTTTGTGAGTCATTGTATATCCACTATAATGTCTACCTACTAGTCCATCATACATTTCTTTTAAAACCCTTTCTGCTTCAATTTTTCTAAACATCTTAATAAAACATCATCATATTTTTTCTAGATAATACATCATTGTTGAGCTGATATTGGTTAGCTCTCAACGTCATGATTCTCCTTTTATTAACGTCCATTTCAGTGGAGCATATCCATTTTTTAAATAAAATATTAAGTCATCATATTGAGACTAAGTATTAACAGGGAGTACCTCCGTGATTTGTTCAGTATTACATTTTACTTCATCCATTGATGTATCATTCATTCCTGTGACTAACCTGCAAAAACCTTGACCTTTTACAATTTTAGCGGGTGTTATTTCTAGATAATATTATTGTAGTGCAATCACCTAGTTGCCTCTCTTTTCTCCTAACTCCTTTGGAATAAGTAATTGCCTGGTTGCTGAGAAAAGAATAATAACTTTAACATGAGTTTTTAGCTGAAACATACTAAAATATTTGATAGCTTTGTAAACTAAAAAGGCTTTCTTTTTTACTCCTGAATAATTTAATTTTTATCCTTGAAGATTTTAGCTGAAAAAAGTTATAGGAGCTTCGACTTTCTATTCATTTAGTTGTGTTAAGACTGCTGCAAATGATAACTTAGAGGCAAAAGTGTACAAAATAAATTGATCAAAAAAATTGGGGGTTAATATAGAAGGAGCATCAATAACAACTTGTTTGATTTATTTAAGTGTGGCTCTTTTATGATCACCCCATCTAAAAGATGAAACATTTTTTTATTATTATTTGTAATGGTAGGAAAATCTTAGAAAATTCAGGGACAAATATTTTAACAAAATTGATTAGGCCAAGAAAAGAATGCATCAAGTTTTTGGTATGACGTAATGGAATTTTAGAAATGGCTTTAATTATTTCTGGATCAATACAAATTCCATGTTTGGATAAAATAAAACCAATTTTACGTTCACTTAGAGAAAAAAATGATTTCTTGGGGTTTAGAGATATTCCATACTTTCTACACCTTTCAAAGATCTTATTTATATCATGAAAATGATTATGTCTCTTCTTTGAATATATGGTAGTATCATCAAGATATACCACAACAATTTTATTAATCAACCCTTCGAAATAAATATCCATAGCTCTCTAGAAAGTAGCTCCTACATTCATTAATCCAAAATCCATTTTCTAATGTGCATATCTTCCCCACTTCATTCTGAATGTAGTTTTTAGTCAGTATTCTCGATGAACAAGGATATGATTTTATCCTAAAACTCCATCTACAAAGGACATTAATGTATAACCAACAACTGATTGTGGAACTTTTTCCATTGATGGGAGAGGAAAATTATCCTTTTGACATGCCTTATTTAGATTCCTGAAATCAATGCAAATGTGAATCTCACCATTTTTCTTTCTAACCAGTACAAGACTGAAAACCCATTAGAATGTCTTATTGGAAATATGATTTTAGCTTTTAGAAATTTATTCAACTCACTTTTAGTCTGAGTTTCCAAATTTGGATATATCTTCCTAAGTTTTTTCTGAATGGGTTTAACATCTGCTACCATTGGGATGATACGTTGAATGATGGAGGCATTATATGTTTCCATATCTTGATAATTCCAAGAAAATATATCTCTATATCTTTTCAACAGACGAATAATTGTATTTCTTTATTCAGATGAGAGACCAAGACCTAAGTTAATATTTTGGGGTTTTGTATTAGATCATAGGTTAACTAATTTGAATCTCAAATTTAAGCTTTGAAGTTTGCAGTTGTTGACCTTTTTCAATCTATCTTTGAGATCGTAAAGATCGTCAAGCTTAAAAACAGGTTTCAACATTGCATTTTTGTCTTTTGATTCATTCAATTGAGAATTGTGTTCATCCTCATGAATTACTTAGTCAAGATAGGATTCTTCGAATGTTAAAAAATCCAGGATATCTATATCATCGTTGAATATTCACCAATTGGTGACATTATCGGGAACGGATGGGCAAAAAATCAATTCTATAGAAAAATTGTCTAGACTTAAATGTTCAAAAGGGATTAATTTGGATGCAATGTTGGCTGAAATATTAGTACTGGAATTCTTTATTCCTGGTATTGGAGAAATATTGAATACTACAAAATGTGAGGTAAGTGTTTGAATTAAGGATTGATAATCTCCAAGGTGGCTTGAAACACAATGAATATTTTTTCTGACTTTTATTTATACGATTTCATAATCACCAAAGACTTGGATATATTCAAAACCAGCATTTATCACTTTATGCAATCCTTGTACTAATGCTTCATATTCTCTAATATTATTATTACCTTCAAATTCTAGTCTACATGTTATAATTGTTTTTTCATGAGTAAGGCTTATTAATATAGATCCAACTCCTACACCTTCAATAGATTTAGAACCATCAAAATAAAGCATCCAAAAAAAAGATACATGTTTATCTACAACAATGTCTACAACATTAATACATTAATTCGAATTTGTTTGTGAATAATTTTCAATTTGAGAAGAAACAAAGTTTTCTAAAAACGAAGATTCATGAGCTACAAAACTTCTAAAGAACGATTCTGAACAATAATTACCAATGATGTTATTCATAAAAAGTACAGGCTCATTCTCTTCACCTAAATGAGTAATCGAGTGTTTCATATTATTTTCTCTATCTACTCAAATCTGATTTGGTTTTCCGTTATAAGGAAGCTAGATATGCGACAAATCTCTAGTGAAATAACCATGTAATTTCTCAGATCAATCCCTGCTTAAAATAAGATCGTAAAATTTAGGAATATCAACAATATATATATCAATAATCTAACAAAGCCTTGGATTTGAAAATAATCTTATTGAAACATAATTTAATTCTCCTAAGACCTTGAATTTAGTTCTATCTAATTGCACAATTTGAACAACACACTTTTTAGGTGTTATGTTCAGCTTGACAAAATATGAATATGGCATTATATTTGAAGAAGTACCTGAGTCTGTTAGGCAATTGTGAACATCTTTTATTGAAAATGTCAAGGGTCAATAAGAAAGGAGGGGTATGAGAATTAGACTGATCTCCAATTAATTTTTTATTTGAAGCATCAATCTTGTTAGGAGTATCACCTGGAGGCTTTCCTTTTCGTAATGAGGTTTTTTCAGTTTTCGAAGGAGATGTAAGGACAAAATTTAATTCTTTTAGAAAAAAAAATGTTTCTCTTTAGTTTACTTACCTCATACATGGAAATATTAGCTTTCACTTTCTTCATAACTTCTATGATATTATTCTCTATATCTTTATCAAAAACAATAAGAATTTTTTATGTTGAAGGATAATTGGAAGGGAATGGGATGAATTCAGGTGATTTGGGAGGATACTTCTTCATTGTGTTTTTTTCCTCATTAACAGGAGTAACTCGTCTCTATTTTCCACTTGAAGAAGGTGAATCAATATATTTTTTACTTCTAGTCTCTACAACTAAGGCTTCCTCTTCCTCCTCATTTTTTGAGTAGTGAGGATGAAATCCCATAATCCATGTGCTTTGACTATCTCTTCTTCCTCTTGGGATTCGTTGACAGGTAATGGCATTTCTTCCTCTTCCTCCTCTTTATCAGTTTCAACATTGATAGACATTAATAGGTTGAGGGTTTTTTGTTTAGGATCTCTAAAAAGATCAAAAAGGAATTTTAGAAGACTCAGCTACCTATTATTTTATATCTACCATGTCATTTGACATAGTTTGAAGAAATTTTTGTAATCCTTCAAGATCAAAAGGATCTCTAGGAGTTTTCTTCTTTGGTTCTTCCTTAAAAGTCACTTTCTTATATTACCTCTCTTCTTCAATAGTTTTGTTCTCTAAAGAAAGAATCATTTTTTCTACATCTATTGACTCTTTCATATTATCGACTAAAGTGGATTTATTAGCCCTGTCTACAAAAATTGCGATGTTAAGGAAGAACAAAAATATGCCACTCAATTTGAACATCAACTCTAGGTTCAGAGGTATCTGGAATTTTATTGAACAATTTATTAAACCTGGAATTGAAATCTTTGATTTTCTCATTGGGGTTGGCTTTAAGATTGGATAGATCATTTATTAGAGTATAAATTGTGTGATCATCACCAAACTTGGTAAAAAAATGTTCTTCAAATATATCCCAACTAGTGATAGATGATGGTGATAATGAAAAGTACCATGAACATGCAGATCCTTCAAGGGTATACAGGAATAATATTACTACACAATCTTCTTCTACTACTTTATTAAGATTAATGGCGAGAAGAAAATTATGGAGATGTTCTTCAGCAGGAAGTCCATCATGAAGATTGAACTTTGGTAACCATCTTTCAGGATGCTTAGGTAGGGGATGGATAGGTGTTGCCATCTGAACAACTCTAGGAGTAGTCCATGTTCTAGCCACTGGTGGGTTTTGTTTCCTACCTTCCATTATGGGAATTTGGAAAGAAGAAGTTTTTGTGGTAAAACAGGCTGACTGTGTGGAATAAGTAGCCCCTGTGCTCGCACCACTTGAACTAGCACCTGTTGATTGGGAATGAATGATAGGGATGAATGGATTGGCTGGATGGGAAGAAATGAATGAAGCTAAGTGAAATAATGGTGTTTTTGGCGGAGATGAAGATAAAATATCAGTAGTGGATGATTGAACTTCTGATTTATGGGTTCTTCTTCGATCAGAAGGTCAAGGAAACTCAAATGGATTTATCCTAAATTTCTCAACTTGAGAATCAGTCAAAATACGTGAAGTGGGAAAATATTAAGATACACTACCTTCAGATAACTCAGAATGTTGAGTCTTTCCTTGGGAAATAGAGATTTCCTCTAATTTTTCAATTAAAGTATGCAATTTAGGTAAATCCTATAAATTAGGTTGATTGGTTGTCTTAGGGTATGTACTAGGATATTTTGTTATAAATTCCAATCTAGGGGTCGGATATTTTGAGTGAGATTTGGAAGTTGAAGGATATTTTGAGGGAAAATGACTCTTCTCATGACCTTTTGATTTGGGATTAGACTTTATTTCCATTCATAGTCAGGGGCCCTCCTTCTAGCGCAAAAAATGTTGAGGTTGGAACTTGGTTGCATTAACATCAGGGAACACCACTTGGTAAGGAGCTTAAAGTAACTTTGTCTCTATTGAAATTCACGGGTCTGGCTACATATAAAGGACTAGTTTGCCATTTTAAAGAGATTTTATATAGTAACATAATGATAAAATGATGGAATCATTTTAAAACTAATCATAAAATTAGTTAATAAACTTATTCCACTTATTTCCTGGCATAATACATCTTCACGTGTGATTCAAAGAAAGATTTCACAAAGTGAATAACGATATAGATCATTCGATGCTTTAATGAATAGAAAGAATAGAAGATAAACTAAATTAATTAAATAGTTAATTAATTTATTTGATTAAAACTCAATCACATAAAAAAATCTCATTATCTCATAAATAATCACAAATCATCTAATCTTGTACATCAATAGTGATAATGACTGATTGTTATCAAAGGATTTATGTAATGAAATAACACATAATATATTCACTCTCTAAATAAAACATACATAACTATATCACAAAGATAATATTACCCAATGCATTATCACTCCTCTTATGAAGAAGATAACTTTCAGGCTCAACTTCTTAATTAGATAACTTTGAATCAAACAATAGTGCAAGTTCAAAATTTGTCTTCTAAAAATTCTGGACCCCTTCTAAATTCATGAAAGGGGTTTAAATAGCCTATTAATATTACAAAAATAGTAAATTTAAAATAGAAGTTTTCAAAAAATCTTTAACAAACTAAGCTAAGATAAGGAAAAATAATTTTTCTATCTGTTGCAACAAGAACTCATGATTATGCTCTAGATTGATTCATCATCTACTCTCTAAGATTATATATTTATGTGAGTGGTTTCATCTTGAGGGAATGTATCGACTTCATGCACATTTGTCCTGTAAACACTGCATCATTAAGTGGTGCAAGAAACTATTTTGTTTCATTTGAGAGACACCTTAGCACGAGCCACTAACTATGAGGCTTCACTAGAAAATGCCAATAACTCGCAAGGTTTACTTGTGATAAACTCTAAATGCCTTGAACATTCTTTTTGGATGTTTCTTGAAAACATTGTTTCAAATATGTGACATATAGGAAGGTTTCCTTTGGACATTTATGAATTAGATTGGCATGCAATAAGGTATCCGTGATTTATTCGGTGAAATTTGAGGCAAGATTTATGATTCTAATAACAGCCATGATTTTTTATTTCATTTTGATATCCCCATAACCAAATAGGATATCCTTTTGTGATTATTCAATTCGAGGAAGATCAGATGATATTCCATGAGAACTCTCTTTCCAATCTATATACTTAGATATTTTCATGTCGATATCTTCATAAAATTTCCTCAAGTCGGAAAATTGATTTACCAAAGAATCACTGGTCTTCAATAAGTCTTGAATTAGGGCCAATTTGTGACAAAAGATGGCATGGTTCTTTGTTAAGGGTATATCCAATTCTGATGTTTCCTTGTGGATTTCAGTTATATCTGGATTTTCTCTCAACTGGTCTATTCTTTGTTGCAACTATAATATTTGTTCATCCTTTTCCTTTAATTCAACTTCAAATTTTATCTTTAAATCATCAAAGTTCTTTTAAAGCTCGATAAGATTTGTTTTCCACTATTGCTCAATTACTTTCTTTTCTGTTTGAAATTTTTTTCCAACTGCACAATTCTTTGATCCTTTTCATTCATTAGCAATTGTATTTATGCATCTTTGTCGATGGTAGCACTAGCAAAAGCTCTTGCGACCTAAGATAATTTGTTTAATTCTTCATCCATGGTTGTTTGAGTTCCTCTCCAAATAACTTGAAAAGGAGTCTAATTTGTAACTAGCGGTTATGACTTTTCTAGCATCATTTTGTTCCTTGACCTACTCATTACTACTTTATGCTTTTGACTATAAAATACATCCAAAGGCAGGATTTCTTCAATTTTAACGACTATCTTGGCAATAGGAAATGAAAGAATTATCTCCATATCATCAACAACATTTGATTTATTAACAATATCACCATTAATATTATTTTCAGGATCTCTAGGAATAGTTTCCTCTTGGGAAGCCTCAATATTAAACGAGGTTGTCCCTGTAGTCTATGGAACTTGCTATGTTTCTCTATTGACTGCAACTTGTTTTGCTTGTATAACAACTGTGAAATCTATAGCCCGAGCTTCTTCAGTTGTCATAACATGGTTGAACTCCTCCCATACTTCATTTAATTTGTTCTCATGTTTGATTTCCCTTGTGTGCTCAACATTTGTAGTAGTTGTTTCAGATACTTGGGAAGAAATTGGAGCTTTTGAGGAGGAAGTTGATACGCTTGAATTTTTTGAGTAATGTCAGAATTACTTTAACAGAGACTAGGGAAAATGGGCTATTCTTCGCTAGTGATATTGATTGAATCTAATCAATTTGTCTATTGCTGCTAATTTCTCTAACATATAATATTCTGGAACCATTTCAAACAAATCATCAAATATGTTAGGCTCGTTTAAAAACAGCTTAATCTTAGCTTGTGTTGTAACATTTTTTTCTACAACATGCGGGTCATATGGTCTATTTAATATGGTTGGAAAATTAATGCCTCTTAATTGGTCAATCTCAATTGAATAATGTTCAAAATTTTCTAGGGCATATGTACCAAAAGGAATAGAAAAACTTGGCCAGATCAATTTCTTGGCATCTGAAATTACTTTATTTAAACCCTTACCAACAGTTTGATAAGCGACTACTTTGGCCAACAACTTATCTAGGACAAAAAGGGACAAAACATGAGGATGGGAAAGGCTACCAAAAACACGAATGTAGGTAAATGATTAATCCCCAAACCACTTTTCTCTAGGGTTTACGTCATTATTGGCTTCTGCAGTAAGTCTATAGAATTTTCTACCAAAACATTCTCGGTGGATGGGGAGCATAACTTCATGAAATATTTTGTATAAGTTAGCATTACTTTTTGATTCCCAAAGGATGTCGAGATATAGATAAATAGGGCTAGGAAATTATTTTGTCCATTTCCATCTATGAGATGGAAAATCATAAGAGAAAAAAATTGTGTCCATGACATAGGCACTCATAAAGAAAGGAGGAGTCATTCTTTCAAGAACATTGCACTTTTCTTTGTAATTGCGGATTTGGGTCATCAAATTATTGGATAATATAATTTCCTAATCCATGATATAACCATCAACAGAGGCTTTTATAAATGGCACCCATTCTTCAAAGAATTTTTGCATATTTTGACAAATATAGAGGCGACATAACATAACAACAATATGAGAGAAATTTCCAACAATGGAGGCTAATGAATACATACCCCTTTCCAAGCGCTTATGTTTGTTCGGGTTCCTTCTCCATTCTCTAATCAGGTCCATAGGGTTAGGATTCTCTTGGATGAATTTCTCGACGAATTGTGTATCATACATCTTCTAAGGTGGAGTTAGATGATACATTTTCCTTAAACACTTAGCTTTAAAATACCAAATAACTATGTTCCTCTGTGTTATAAACGTTTTGTCTATAATGTACAGTTGATCGACAACCCATATCACCATATCTGTACACAATAGGATTTTAGGGTGAGAAACAACTCTAGGAAGGAATTAATTGGTTATATCATTTCATGCGGCACTGTTACTTGGAGAAAAATCATCAACAATAGCAGCATGTCTCACAATTACTCTTGTATTTTCATCCTTGAATAGTTCGTATATCACTTCCTAGGAGGTGGAACTAGTGGCTAGAGTGCATGTAGTATCTTTAAACAATAGAGACATTTCAGACACTTCTTTAGGTGGCAAGATTGGTTCCTTCTATGTTACAAGCTCCTCCTTGCCTTGATTATTATTGACATGCCCTTTAACTGCTCTTTATTATAATTTTCCTATAAAGAAACCAACCCATATAAGCAACAACAACTTCAAAGGTTGCAAATGGTCATATCAATTCAATACGAGTTATATGGAAATCCCTTCACATTAACTAAAAATTATTACCAATCAATAAAAACCTTGAAATTAGAACTACGCGGAGTGGTCACTAAATTTGCAAATGTTTGTATATGTGATACTGACCCTTGTCATCATACCAAAAAATTGTTTATCGACGTGTGGTGTCAGGTGACATTACATAGCTCAGCGATCTGTGATTTCCAAATAGTATATAGGTTTAGGATGTTTATTAGCAAAAGGCTGGAATTTAACAGAACACGATATCGAAATTTGTCAATTGACAAAATGCAATATCAACTCTGGACGGGATGCGATATCGACTTAGCATCTCCCAATTTGGCTCATCACAATTTCACAAATTCGCATTTCACAATTTCGCATTTCACAAATTAGCAATTTCGCAATCAGCATTTGTATTTGGCACATCGACTTATCCTAATTTCACAAGTTTTCATTTCACCTTTTCGTACCTTTACGTTTGCAGATGTTCTTGGAAATTGTTGATATTATGTGTATTATTTAATAAGACATATCCTTTTATAGTCTTTTCATTAATTTTGGGATTAATTTAGACTTGTAATTCATATTTTAAAAATACAAAAGGATTCCTAAAAGGTTTTATGACCTTATTCGTAAACTTATTTTGTTTTATTCAAAAATCAAAGAGTCAAAATAAAACTTATCCTATTTTATCTAAAGAAGGATTCTATCATAAAAAATTTAAAGGTTCCCCATTATTCTTTCTCCTAAGTATACAGCTAATGAGGGGATTGTTGAATATCACAACACCTCCTCACATGCACTTGTGACCTTTCACCTTCCTTTTCTACTAATTTTCATTATTTTCATAAATAAATATGCCAAAAATGTCATTTTGCCTTTCCAAAGCCTTTTTCATTTCCTTTGCCAAATTCCCTTAGCCATAAATATGGAAATGAATACTGAATTGGATATTTTTCCCACCATTCAGATCAGAATACGTGTCCCATTACCTTATTGGTTTTATTTTTTCCTTCATTAACTTTTACGCGGAATTTTGACCAAGGCTATTGCATTCAATAGTTGATCATTTTTAATGTCTAAATGGGCTCTTTCACTGCCTCTTAAAACATTCTATTGTCCTCATCAAGGACAACCCCCCCTCACCTTTTACAATCATGAATTCATTCCTTACACTTTGTACATTGTAAGTTGATTCACGTTCATTAAATGCATCATTGATATTATCGTATTTGCAAAGGTTCGTATTCATTTTTCACTTTTACTAGTGACTGCTCAGGATTGTTCATAGATCAAGTAGAGGTTTCATTTTCTTTTATTTGCATCAATCTTCAAATTCCATGAGCATAGTTTTTAAGGCAACATTATCACTTAATATTCTTTAGTGTGATTATTAACCATGCATCATGCATCTCATGTCAAATGTAGTATACTGAAAATTCATTTAGAATCATAACAAAGATAATACCCAGTGACATCATACCTCTACTTCTTTCATGTTTAATGATTCCCAAAATGTGCCAGTGTTGCAACATTTTTCTCTGATACCACCCGTACTATAACATCCCCCAGTAACTTACATGAAAATGCTTGGAGTTATAATTTTTTTACAACATTTACCAAAGTGTAAATTTCTAAATTAATTTCCATATTTCGTCAATGACCATCAGATAAACCATCATAATTAGTTAGAGTAATATTTAGTAAAGGATTAGTAAGTTATACAACAATAAACTTCCATTGTTGTATCATTTCCATGATTACTTTAACTCAATTAGTTAATCACATTCTTGATAATATAAATGTCACGTCATGTAAGGAATAAACATCATATAAATGCAACAACAAAAAATCACATCATTAGACATCGATATACCCAGGAAACCCTATAGGGTGATGTTAGGACTCCATATTGTCTACTTTTGACCTCATATTTTGTCATGATGTTACCTCTTTTTAGCCCATAAGTTGACACCTTTGATAACATTTTGACCTCATTATTCCAAGGTACGAAGTAACTCTCCTCATTGCTATATGTTTAATTATTCAACACATATTCATGTTATCTTTATAATTAATCTTTGGAAGTTGACTAAGTCGCTGACAATTGTTGGAACTGTTCAAAGTCCGCAGAATTATAATTCACGGTTGCTGCAACACTAGAAACAACAACTATGTAGTTGCTGCAACACCAGAAACAACAACTGACTAAAGTGGGTAAAGTCTTCAATTGCAAATGATGAAACAACAATTGTCGAGCAGGACAGTAACCGTCTGAAGCTGGCAAAACTATACATGGGAGCTGCTGACATAGCACGATCAACAAAATATAGTCGCAGATGATGGAACACCGGCAACAACATGAGAATTTCAGGGGAACAGTTGAGATTTATCAAATCGAAAACAATAGCGGAACAGCCAAGGATAGTACAAGGACCCCAAGGAGATAGAAGAAGACTATCAGTTTTGCAACAGCGGAAGGATCCGACTAAACGAAGGATGACAAAGATATACACTGTTGTAACAGCATGCTGTAACAGGAATTGATTTCATATTTTTGTACAAAAGGATCAAACTGAATGAATAGTGACAATCTATTGTAATAGATGTCTCCTCTATAAAGAGGGGACATCTACAATTGAAAGCTAGCGAGTTATAATGGAAGTATTGTAGTGCAGAGCAAGTCTGAATCTTTATTGTAATTGGACATTTTGGCAGACGAATAAAGCATTGTTCTGAGCATTTTAACTTAGCATCTGTGTTCAGGGGAATCTTGTGAGAAGGACAGGGCCCACCTTCTTCACAAGATTCACCCATTTCTTTTCTGTTGAGTGTGTGTGATTTCTGTACATTTCTAGCCTTGCTTCCGATACTTCCTTTTTGCTGATACTTTGTTTCCTTGATCGATTGGCGTTGTGAGAGTGTGTCACTAGTGATTAGGATTTCCAGTGTGCATTGGCAAATTCGTCACAGAGGCAGGTGCTGAACATCCTTATTCTAAGGACAGGGTCCTGGTCCTCTATTACAAAACGGCCATCATTTCTTTCTGCAGATTTGTTACCATTAATTATTTGCTTTCATTTCATTTCTGCAATAGATCATAGCTGTTGTAACACAGAGTAAGGGTTTGATATGAATTAGATCTGTTTATACTACAGCCTTTAATGCTTTTAGAATTAAGTGCATGCAGTACGAGGTCACCTTTGAAACAAAAGGACTTTCCCGGGTTGACAATTTAATGTGGTACTGGACTGTTTAATCAATAAACAATTCGAGCAGCCATCATTTTAGCGCCGTTGCCGAGGAAGCTGACTAAAAGATTTTAAAGGCATTAATTATTTTCCTTTAGAATAATAGGTGCATGAGAGGATGCAAGAAAGCTAACTTCACAAGCAGCAAGGGCACAGGAGGAGGAAGAAAACCTTTCATTGACGAGATCATTTCAAAGGTCGAGACATCCCAGAGAACAAGTTCCCGAAGACCTCAGATCCAGTATTCCTCCCAAATAGATCACCAGACGGAGGAAGTACTAGGACTTGAAAGAAAGCTGGAAACACCAGAGCACGTTGAGGAACCAGTAGAAGAACCTAAAGAAATAGAAGATATTGAAGACATAGCAAGCGACTCAGGGAAAAGGCCAATGGAGGATAACAAAGCAGAAGGAAGGGGAGAAAACTCACTCTCCACCTTAGAGTTTCCTATTGGGGATCTCCCAAGAGGAACAATCCCTATGAAGAATATTCTACCTGTAGCACTACCTAACTTTCATGGGTTATCCTCTGAAGATCCTGATGTGTTCCTCTTTGAATTTGATATACTATGTAGGAGTTATGATTGTGTAACTCCTGCCCAGAAATTATAACTGTTTCCAGCAACATTGAAGGGGAATGCGTTAAGATGGTTTATGAGCTTAGGAGCTCAGGTAATCACTACTTGGGATCAGATGAAAGAAAGTTTTCTGGCCAAATATCAGGATTACTACTGAACAAGAGAAAGGAAGAAAGAAATGTTTAAAATGGTCCAGAAAGAGGATGAGAATCTAGAAGACTTCGTAGAGATATTGCAGTATAATCTACAACAATCTGATCATCTGACTATGAGTAAGGATATTCTGAAGACAATACTGCTAAAAGGGGTACGAGATGACTGCCTGGATATGCTAAATATGCATGGAAAAGGGGATATCTCCAAAGAACCATTTGATGAGATTATCAACCTCTGTATAAGATGTTCCAGAGGTGCAGAAAGAAGATCTAAAAGCAGGGACAATATATACTCAAGAGTGCAGAAATGAGCAAGTGGAGGAGCAACACGAGCCAAAATAGGTAATTTGCTTGAAGAATTTAAAACTGAAATGTTAAGCTCTTTTGCTTCAGAAATTGATGCCCTGCAGGTTAAGAAGAAGCAGGCAGAAGCAGAAGCCACTCTTGCTATTTTCTATTCTAAATGCAGAGAGAAGCACCCACTAAGGGAATGCCCATTGGATAGGGTACCAATTTGTACCATTTGTGAAAAGGATCATGAGACTCAACAATGCCCTTCTTTGCCAGGAATAAAGGCAGCACTGCAATCAACTGAAGAAGCTGAAGCAGTGTACCTGATGACACAGAGGAGGCAATGGCCACAAAGACAAGGTATGAGTTCTTACACATCATTCAGTCGTTGGAATAGTCACTCTCCTTTTCAAAAAATTACCCACCCATGAATCAAATGCGATACCCACCCTTTAATCCAATGCAATTTCCACCTATGCAGCAACCAAATCCTCCTTTTACCGACCCTACTATCTGGAATCCTTGGACTCTTCAGCAACCTTATTTCAATCAATGGAACCCAAACTGGACAGCCCAACAAATTCCATTTCCTCAACACCAACAATCTCTTTCCTTACCATCTAACGCTCTGCTGAATAACTAGTCAATTAGACCCCAACTGCCTGTACAACCTAACCCCAACCCGAATAATAATAAATCTCTGTAGGTAATTGATATTCAAAGTTAACCTATTTTCCCTATGCAATGTAATGATATCCATTTACGTTCTGGGAGGATAGGTAAACCCATCATTGATGACATTACTGACTTCGAAAAAGAGGAAACTAGAAAAGAAAAGTCATCTAACAACAATGTTGAAACGGTTGAATCATCTTCTAACAAGACTGCTCAAACAACAGAGCCACCCTTCCCTAAATGACTGGCTCTTACTAAAACATTTGAGCCACCTGCTTTTAACCTTTTAGGAGAACTGCAGAATTTATATGTCAAAATTCTGCTATTGCAAGCACTAAGAGATGTTCCTATTTATGCTAGAACTGTTAGGGATATCTGTATTAAAAAGCCTAGAAGAAAAGCTAAGTAACCCCTCACAGTCCATGTGATGGGGGAAATGATTGCTTTGATGATAGAAAAAGACTCCCCTATGAAATATGGTGACCCTGGTCACCCTACAGTAACAGTTCAGGTTGGTAAAACCTTTGTCTCTAAAGTTCTAGTAGATTTGGGTGCTGCAATAAACATTATGACACTTGAAACAACACAATTACTGCAGTTTAAACATTTAATTAGGGAAACCCCAACCATTCTAGAGCTGGCTGACCACTCTACAATTAAACCCGAAGGAGTCATTGAAGACCTGCTAATTTCCGTAGAATCTTGGAATTACCCAGCCGACTTTGTTGTGTTACAAACTAAAACAAAGTTGGGGGGTCATCCATTGATTCTAGGAAGACCTCGGATGGGTAAAACAGATGCTTTCATCAGCTGTAGATTTGGATCAATGACAATATCTAATGGGCAGGAAACCAAATAGCTAACTCTTTATCCTCATGCCACACCCATGATTAATAATGACAATTCAGTATGGTTAGATTATGAGGATGAGGAAACCCAACCTATTTTAACTATCGGACAAGCTTTAACTTTCAAAGACTCAACCGAAGATAAATTAATCAACAACTTTATTTCTGAACCTTCTTCGATCAGCCCAGAAATACATAATCACTTCACTGCAATCTTGGAATCTGAATCCCAACACAACCTTGAAACTGAAAATCTACCTTAGACATTAGTTGGCAGCCCCTCAAAAAGTATAAGAGTAGAAATCGAGCCAGGTAAAACATTAAATATAAATGCTAATCTAACAAATGATCAAAAACAACAGTTAATGAAGCTACTCCGTGAAAATAAAGAGGCATTCGCATGGGATTATACAAATATGAAGGGGATTTCTCCTGAACTATGCACCCACCGCATTTATATTAAAGAAGGATCCTGCCTATTCTGTCAACCCCAACGACGAATGAATCCCAATTTAAGGGAAACTGTAAAAGAAGAACTTCAAAAATTGTTGAATGTAGGATTTATATACCCCATACCTGATAGTGAATGGGTTTCTACACTAGTAATTGTACCCAAGAAAAATGGGAAATGGCAAGTATGTGTGGACTATGTAGCCCTAAATAAGGCCACCCAGAAAGACCATTTCCCTTTACCATTCATTGATCAGGGATTAGATAACTTGGCAGGAAAGAATTCTTTTCCTTTTTGGATGGATTTAGTGGATATAATCAGATAAAGATTGCACCCCAAGATCAGGACAAAACCACTTTTACTAGCCCATGGGGGACATTTGCCTATAGGGTTCTTCCATTTGGGTTACGTAATGCCCCAACAACATTTCAAAGAGTGGTGATAGGGATTTTTTATGATATGTTAAATGATTCTTTAGAAATATTTATGGACGACTTTACTCCTTATGGCACAACCTTTGAGGATGCTCTACAAAACCTTGAAAAAGTACTTAAGCGATGTATAGAAGCACATCTTGCCTTAAGTACTGAAAAATGCCATATGATGATGAATCAAGGTATTGTATTGGGTCACTTCGTTTCATTTTTAGGAATTCAAGTCGATCCAGCTAAAATACAGGTAATTCAGACCCTCCCTATCCCCAAAACCCAAACTAATGTGAGAAGTTTATTAGGACATGCCGGGTATTATAGAAGATTTATCAAGAAATTTTCTAAAATAGCTTCTCCTTTGTTTGTGTTACTAACGAAAAATGTTGAATTTAAGTGGACTGATGATTGTAAAAAAGCATTTGATGAACTTAAACATCAGTTGTCTACAGCTCCCATTTTGAGAGGACCTAATTGGGCACTCCCCTTTCATATATCCTCTAATGCCTCAGACACTGCCATTGGAGTTGTCTTGGGACAGGAAGAAAACAGTATTCCCTATGCCATTTATTTTATTAGTAAAAACATGACTCCCGCAGAACTTAATTATACAGTTACTGAGAAGGATTCCTAACAGTCATTTATGCTATCAATAAGTTTCGGCATTACATTACTGGTTATACTACTTTTGTGCATACTGACCACTCGGCCATTAAATACTTAATGAACAAATCAGTTACAAATGCTCGAGTTACCAGATGGTTATTGTTATTACAAGAATTTGATATCACAATTGTAGATCGACCAGGAAAAGAAAATGTAGTTGTTGATTTCCTTTCTCGATTAAAAACTAATGAAAATATTCCAGTAGATGATTCTTTTCCTGATGAGTATTTATTTGCAGTATCTGCTCACTCACCTTGGTATGCAGATATTGCCAACTACTTAGTTGCAGGGAAATTACCATCACACTTGTCGCATAGAGAAAAAAGGAAAATCATTCAGCAAAGCGCTAGGTACAGCTGGATAAGCGGTTGTTTGTTTCACACAGGACTCGATCAGGAGATCCAAAGATGCATTGGCAAAGATCAAATTTATGATGTATTGAAAGCCTGCCATGATGGCCCTTGTGGAGGACATTTCGTAGACAAAAGAACATCACACAAGGTTCTCAGGATGGGTTACTACTGGCCCTCAATCTTCAAGGATGCAAAGAAATATGTCAGGGCCTGCGATAGCTATCAAAGAATGGGCCAGCCTAATCACAGGGATGAAATGCCACTCAATCCCCAGGTAATTCTTGAACCTTTTGAAATATGGGCACTAGATTTGATAGGTCCCATTAACCCTCCATCTAATCAAGAAGTTTACATACTAGTATGCATGGATTATATGACTAAGTGGGTAGAAGCTAAGGCACTCCTCAAAGCTAATGAAGAATCAGTATTAACATTTTTATTTGAAGAAATCTTCGTTAGGTTTGGGCTGCCTAGGGAACTAGTCACTGATGGAGCACCTCCTTTTAACTCTCATGGCTTCAAAGACACATTGCAGAAATACCATATTAAGCATAAAATGAGCACACCTTATCACCTCGAGTCAAATGGGCAGGTGGAAAGCACCAACAAAGTCATAGAAGCTATTTTGACAAAAAAAATAAAGGAAAATAGGAGGGACTGGTTTCAAAAGTTGCCTGAAGCACTATGGGCTTATAGAACCACTTGGAGGAATAATACGGGCTTTTCACCCTATGAATTAGTTTTTGGTAAAAATGTTGTTTTCCCTCTCGAGTTTGAAATCAAAACTTTAAGAACTGCTTTAGTTGTTAACCTTGATTTGAATGATGCACAGACAGCCAAGTTGCAGCAGCTTCAGGAACTAGACAAGAAAATATTGGATGCAATCCATCAAACAACCATGATCCAGCAACAAAGAACCAGATGGCACGACAAAACTATTAAGCAAAAGCAGTTCCAGAAGGGTAACTGGGCTTTACTGTATGACTCCCGTTTCTAGAATTTCCAAGGTAAATTAAGAACAAGGTGGCTAGGACCTTATGAAATAGATGTTTTTTTTCCAAATGTAACAGTCAGACTCTTAACGATTCATGATAATAGAACACCGTTATTAGTGAATGGGTATCGACTCCGTCCGTATCGATGGCCTGTTTCTAAAGAGGATTTCAAAGCTACCTGCATGGCAGACTTACATTATGTTTTTTTGGGGGAACATGCTGCCCCTCAAGGCACTTAAATTTATGTTTATTTATTTATTTATTTTTAGGTTAGATTTCTTAAACTAATAATCCCTGCCAAGGGTTGCCATGTTACAATTAATTGTTTTGCAGATCTTAGCTTTGGAGGATGGTTGAGAATAAAAAAATTCCAAAAGAATCACTTTGCAGCTTGGAAACGTTTTTTCGGACCATAAGTCAAGTTTTTCACTATGTCCCGTTGCTGCAACACCATTTCCTATTGCTACAACACCACTTCCTGTTGCTGCAACACCATTTCCTGTTGCTGCAACACCATTTCCCGTTGCTGCAACACCACTTCCTGTTGGTGCAACACCATTTCCCGTTTCTGCAACACCACTCCCCATTGCTGCAGCACCACTTTCCATCACTGCAACACCATTTCTCCATTGACGCAAAACCACTTCCAGTGGTTGCAGCACTAGCTCATGTTCCAGCAACATCACTTTTCAATGCTGTAATACCAGTTTCAGTACTTAATGAACTATCATCCTCATGGAACATATTATGCTTCACTAAAAGAACGAGCCATGCACTCTGATAATTACACTTCGTCACTACTACTTCCTGTCAAATCGCTTGTATTTTCACACTTGTAAACCTATTGAAATTATTATTAATCTAGCAAAAGACAAGATAAGACTTTCGACGCGCGACTAAAGGTAAAAGTAAACGTACGCATGTTTAAGTGTGAATATTAAATTATAGTTAATGTGGATATGTTGATACGACTGCCGAAATCATTTTACTGCCAATCAGATCATTCAGCTGTAGATTTGGGGGGATTACCAAAATATTGTAATTATTGCATAACACGTCAATCACCGCCACCCTTACTCCTCGCGGTAATATCTAAAAGTCACCTCTTCGTGGCATATCCTCATTTGTAATGGTTTACTCTGTCTCAAACTCGGTAACTCGGCTCTGCATTGTGTATTTTCATTGGATCAATAGCTATGGGGGGAAAGCTGATCACATATGAACCTGGCACAACAGTGCTACTGGAACTCTACCCCGAGGTTTACCAAATTTTCCTGCAAGCAAGATGGGTAGACTACTTTAGAAGACTCCCAGATTTCAACACACAGCAAGTGTTGGAGTTCGCATGCAACTTAAGAGAAGGATTTTCTATGGTCCATGGAGTACAAATTCCAGTAACAGAGGAAGACGTAGCCCAAGTTTCCAGGTTACCGACCAATGGTACACGCTGGTTTAGTAGGAAACATCTTATTCTGAATACGCAGCAAGGCTTTTTCCTACCAGGTGAGCACGTGGAAGCCAAAGGCAAAGGGGTCGCACTCCAATCATTGCCTCCACCATGGCCAAAGGTTGCAGAGTTTGTCAAGCAGTATTTGACTCGCGAAGATCGTTACCAGGTAATTTACCAACACGACTTCGTTTTGTTAAATCATTTGAGGCATGGTCAGTTGATAAGCATGCCTTATTATCTATTGGGTTGTCTAAAAAACATGTCACATTATACTGGAAAAGCAAAGCATCCGCTTATTTCCCTGAAACACCATCGTTTAGCCCAATTCCTAATAAATAGAGGCTTTGCCCTAAATCACCCACCCCCCCTCATTAATTCTCCCCAGCAAATAGAAGAAGATCCTCAGCAGGAAGAGGAAATTCCCCAACAACCAGAGCAAATACCCCAGGAAATTCCCCAACAACCAGAGCAAATACCCCAGGAAATTCCCCAGCAATTAGCAGCAGAAACACCCCTACAGAGGACCCCATCCCCCAATGAAGGTCAACCATCTATGCCCATGCTTCATATCTCCACTGATGACTCCGATGATAACACCCCCATCATTTTTCTTAAAAGGAAAAAGCAACAAAAAACTGAAACTCCACCAAAAAGGAGAAGAACCAGGGCTTCGGTCAAAGCAGCTGCTATTCCCGATAGTCCTCCCAGTCTAAAGGAAAGTGGCCAAAAAAGAAAAATTATTGATTTTCCTACCTCCTTACCGAGGCAGCGAACACGGTCAACTGTAGTAGTTAAACCCACCAGCCCTCTGATCCCCAGTTCTCCACCCATCACCCTAACACCCCGCATTCCAACCATCCCTAAGCATTCCCTTTCCTCACCCTCTGGGGCTAAGATGGAGAGCGTTGACAGTTTTGTGACATTATTTTCTGAAGCAGTTATTACATAAGAACCAGCTACCGAAAAATCTAAAGTAGACACCCAAGGTGATATTGGGCAAGTGGCTGTTACACAAGAACTAGCCACTGATCCAACAGGTGACACACAAGAACCACCTGTTGGGGATGCAACTGACCAAGTGGATGCGGGACAACAATCTCTTCCTCTGTTAGAACTTGTAGATAAACAAGCTCCGCCTACCATAGCCTCTCTGTAGGAAGAAATTGAGTTTCTAAAATCTCAAATTAAGGATTATCAGCAGGAGATAATAATGGTTAAAGAAGCTTATCAGAATGAATATAATCTCCACATCTTAGCACAAGTAGCGTCTGTAACAGAAAAGAGTCAATACAATGAGTATATGTGTAGTGAGTGTGGTGAGCTGTACACTCAAGCAGGATATAAGATAGTCCAGGTTCCAATGACCGAAGCTAATCCACAACCTTCTACCACTGTAATTAAAACAGAACAACCTGTTGTTACACAAGAACCAGCAGGAAAAATACAACAACATGTTGTTACACAAGAACCAGCAGGAGTTCTAGAAGGAAAAACAGAACAACCTGCCGTTACACAAGAACCAGTAGGAGTTGCAGAAGGAAAAATAGAAGAACCTGTTGTTACACAAGAACCAACAGGAGTTGTAGAAGGAGAAACAAAACAACCTGTTGTTACACAAAAACCAGCAGGAGTTGCAGAAGGAGAAACAGAACAACCTGCTGTTACACAAGAACCAACAGGTTTTCTAAGAATTGTAAAAGAAGAAACAGAGCAACCTGTTGTCACACAAGAACCAGTAGGTTTTCCAAGAGCTATGGAGGAAGAGATAGAACCAGCGCGGGCCACCCAAACTACTACAGAACAAAAATCTTTTTCTGATGCCTATGCACAGACTGAACCTCCCTGTGTCGGTGATGCTCACACGGAGACCTTTAGTTTTCAACAACTAAAGGACACATGGAGAATAGAATATTAGCTTTCACAAGGGAAGGCATTCCAACAACAAAAGTCAGTTTGGTTCAGTTATGCATATAGAAATTGGGATGCACTTGAATAGTCTCGAGCTCAACATAAAGAAAATAAGGAAGTAAAAGCTAGGCTATCCCGCGTCTTTGATCTGGTCCAGAGGGTACTAGCTACAAGAAAACCCTCTTTCAATTATGCAGTATTCTTGAGAGAACGGTTGGCGTTCTTACAAATAAAGGTAATTAGAGATGGAAGACCCTACCAAGTTGATACACCTGATCAATTTATTGAAACATTCAGAGAAGTACCAAATAATGATCAAAACTTGCTTTGTGAACTCTATCTTCACAATGAGGCCATGCCTGAAGATAGAGTGATGAATATACTCCCTATTGTTGGTGATATCAAAATAAGAGCCTTCATCTCTTTTCTAGCCAATCAACTTACTTGGAAAAATGCCTATATGTCAGCAACGCATAATGAGCAGAACTGCCTTCTCTGGATTTGAAATGAACCATAGAATGCAACCACCTTTATTGCACAGCATCAAAAAAATCTAAGTAATCCGGAGTTGGTTGATCATATGAGGAAACTACAGGCAGCAGTTTTGCAGTACTGCCAACATTATGTAGAAACAAAAGGGGCACTTGCCATCAAAGAAAACAATTTATTTTGGGAACATTGTCCCAAAGAGAGACAGGAATATCATCCTTACAATCCCCTTAATCTTCAGGTAGCAATTTCACGCATACCTTATTATGTCAATTGTATGGAAAAGTGTGTTGAGAGGTGGATTAGCTGCCATTTTCATTTCCCTCTCTTGTGGTTACCTGGTCAGCAATATAAGGCTCATTACAAACTGACCAAAAAGGAGGAGGTGGCAGTATGGTAGCAATTACAGAATGTCCCGGGATTCAAAAGCAAGTCTGATAAAACCTTCTTTAGCTACTGTATCAACAACTTACACTATTCATCCCAGTACTCCGACTCAGATTTAAGGTAAACGTTGCATGAGGACATGCAACCCTTTCAGTTGGGGGGCGTGTTAGGACTCCATATTGTCTACTTTTGACCTCATATTTTCTCATGATGTTACCTCTTTTTAGCCCATAAGTTGAAACCTTTGATAACATTTTGACCTCATTATTCCAAGGTATGAAGTAACTCTCCTCATTGCTATATGTTTAATTATTCAACACATATTCATGTTATATTTATAATTAATCTTTGGAAGTTGACTAAGTCGCTGACAATTGTTGGAACTGTTCGAAGTCTGCAGAATTATAATCCACAGTTGCTGCAACACCAGAAACAACAACTGTGCAGTTGCTACAACACCAGAAACAACAACTGACTAAAGCGGGTAAAGTATTAAGTTGCAAAGGATGAAACAACAATTGTCGAGCAGGACAGTAACCATCTGAAGCTGGCAAAACTATACTTGGCAGCTGCTGACATAGCATGATCAGCAAAATATAGTCACAGATGTTGGAACACCAGGAACAACATGAGAACTTCAGGGGAATGGTTGAGATTTATCAAATCGACAACAACAGTGGAACAACCAAGGATAGTACAAGGATCCCAAGGAGATAGACGAAGACTATCAGTTTTGCAACAGTGGAAGGATTCGGCTAAACGAAGGATGACAAAGATATACACTGTTGTAACAGCATGCTGTAACAGGAATTGATTTCCTATTTTTGTACAAAATGATCAAAATGAATGAATAATGACAATCTATTGTAATAGATGTCTCCTCTATGAAGAGGAGACATCTACAGTTGAAAGCTAGCGAGTTATAACGGAAGTATTGTAGTGCAGAGCAAGTCTAAATCTTTATTGTAATTGGACATTTTGGCAAATGAATAAAGCACTGTTCTGAGCATTTTAACTTAGCATCTGTGTTTAGGGGAATCTTGCGAGAAGGACAGGGCCCACCTTCTTCACAAGATTCACCCATTTCTTTTATGTTGAGTGTGTGTGTGATTTCTGTACATTTCTAGCCTTGCTTCCAATACTTCCTTTTTGCTGATACTCTGTTTCCTTGATCGATTGGCGCTGTGAGAGTGTGTCACTGGTGATTAGGATTTCTAGTGTGCATTGGAAAATTCATCACAGAGGCAGGTGCTGAACATTCTTATTTTAAGGACAGGGTCCTGGTCCTCTGTTACAAAACGGCCATCATTTCTTTCTGCAGTTTTGTTACCATTAATTATTTGCTTTCATTTCATTTCTGCAATAGATCATAGCTGCTGTAACACAGAGTAAGGGTTTGATATGAATTAGATCTGTTTATACTACAACCTTTAATGCTTTTAGAATTAAGTGCATACAGTACGAGGTCACCTTTGAAACAAAAGAACTTTCCTGGGTTGACAATTTAATGTGGTACTCGACTGTTTAATCAATAAACAATTCGAGCAGCCAACAGGTGAAAACCAAGAAACATTTAATTTTATTATTAAATGCTTTTCAGGGTGTTCACCCCTTACTCAGTGCTTATAAGGGAGTCAATAATTTAACCATTGTCATAAAATATTACAAATAATCTCATCTAAAAAAATACATAACTAGCTATAAGCTATTACAATCATCATGACATCATTTACCCACAAACCATTGAGCATGTCTTTTGGGCTTGGTTCTTCCCATCAGAAGATTACGCTCCAAATAAAATTCCCTCTATATTCATAGACCACTAACTTATTTATTTCGATAAGGATAAACATAATCCATATTTGCACATGTCATGATTAGATAAAGTATTAATCAAACCAATAATAAATATATACTAGCATTGTTTCATCATATATTCATGTGTATTAATGAAATGTAGCAAAACATTGTGACATGCTTCCTTTAACAATAACTACACATACATTAATCATAAGCAGATAACTATTATACCATTTCTATAAATAAATATCACATTAACTATTTGTTATAGACATATTTGGGCACTGCAACACCAATCATATATTTCCATAAACCAAGGGCTTCTGAGTCCCTAAAAGTGTTGTTTCATACCCTAAAGGAACAAGGTCAGTTGATTACATCATCTCCCAGAAGTTCTCCATGGAAAACTGCTCAGAACTGGTCAAAACTAGACCATACAGACTGCTCAGTGCAAAGGGTGTGATGCATCTCACCTGCCACGTGAAAAAAGTGTGATGCATACTGAAGATCCCTTCTGTAGGGTGTGATGGGCGAGATTAGACAAATGGCAGAGACAATTTTCAAGGTGGATGATCATGGAATCTTCCAGAAACTTCTCTTGTGACACTTGCCTCTCTGAATTTGCCCAGCGATGAGTAAGAGATCATGAATCTCCAAGTGGAACAAAGAACTATCAAAGAAAAGACACTAATCAAAATCCCAGAAGCTAACTCACCCCCCTGCAATCATCTATATATGGATCCCTCATCCCAGAGATCCAGAGGCTATAATTTTGCATCTTCTAAGGAAGTGTTGTTGGTTTCCTAGTGGAACATCATAGTGTTGGGTGATCTAAGCTTTTCATGAGCTGAAGAAGGGCTTTCATGCTGGGAGGATGATGTTGGGTTAGATCAATGGGTTTTAATCCTCTCTTCTAATCTTTATATCAATAAAGCTATTCAAGTTTTCCTCCACATTCTTGTATGTTTGATGATATATGCATTTGTGTGGTCAATATGTATCTGGTCCTATACTGTTTATGATTGTAGATCTCTATGCTTTGAAGGTATCATGCTGCTTTGACTTTATAGGTAGTCTTTGAAGTGGAGTAATCAAGGAAGGAGCAGCAAAGATCCGTCAAAGGGGAAAAGGAACAAGCAAGGAACTAAGCGAAAGATTGAGGTTGGTATTCTTTGCTGCTCTCCTATCTACTTCTCATCAACGAAAACAAAAGTAACTTTCGTTTTCTTGTTTCTAAGATAGCTACCCATCTTAGTCGGATTAGTAGCTCTACATGGACACTATATTTCTTGATAACACTAATATTATCCTCACACAAGCCCACCTTCCTTTCGAAGAGAAAAACCACTACCATTGTCCTTATTCTTTTAAAGAAACCTACCACACTAGCCATAGATTTTCATGTAAATACATAAATATTTCACAATTGCATGCAAATACATAATATTCTCTCAAAATAAAGCGAATATAATCCTACATGAAAATGCATAATATTTCCAAAATAAAGATAAATAATATTGCATGCAACTGCATAATCGTTACCAGGTAAAGATAGCATAAAACATAAAATTCTTCTGCATGCAATTACGTGTTCTTTCCATGAGCATATTTTCCAAGGAGAGTTATTTCTAATTCATATTTCCCATGAAAATACATGCTCTCTTCTAATTAAAGGTAACATGATAGTTATAATTTCTTTTGTGTTGGTACATGTACTTATCAAGAGGAAAACTAACATATTTATTGCATGAAATGACATATTTCTTTTCAAAAAGTCTAAAAAAATCATTATATTCTCTCTCTCTCTCTCTCTCTATATATATATATATATAATATATATATCTATATATATATATATATATGAATATATATATATATAGGAGAGAGAGAGAGAGAGATTACATATACATATATAGATATTATATTATATATATATATATATATATTATATATATATATATAATATATATATATAGAGAAGAGAGAGGAGAGAGAATCATAACAATATTATATATTATAATTATATATATATATATATATATAATTATATAATAGTGACTTATTATTTACATGAGATATCAATATAAATAGTTGAAAACAAAACAACATATTATTTTCCAAGAACACTAACACATTGGTTATCTCTATATGTATATAAAGAACTATTATTTTCAAGAGAACTAACAACATGGCTATTGTTTTGTACACCTCTATAGAAATTATTTTCCAAAAGAAATCATAATAGTTGTTCTTTCCATGTATACAAGAACACATATTTCTTTCTCAAGAAACATACCCCAAATAGTTGTCCTATCCATGCATTAAAAAATAAAAAAATTCTAGTAGTTTTTTCAGGAGAGCAACATGGGTCACATAGATTTATGGGTTATTTTAAGGAAATTACTCTAGCTAACATTTCTTTGTTCACAAACACCAAAACGCCTTTCAAGAAACCATTAAATCCACTCAATAGTTACTCTTGTTGACTTATCTTCATTTTTCAAGAGCTCATGCAAATATTTTCAAGATTATTCTCATTAAATTGCCTTTATTTTTCAATAAATCATGCCAATATTTTGTAATATTAGTTTCATTATATTATATTCAATTTTTAATAATTCATTCAATATTTTCAAGAAATCAAACTTTTATATGTGTGGCAACTGTTTTTGGATGCAAACATATACTTCTTTGCATGGTAGATATTTTTCACATGCGAACATATACTTTGTTGCATATTATCTATTTTCTTGCATGAAAAACATTTAATTATTTTCTAAAATAAATCTAACATAATATATATTAATTTCATGCATACGCAATTTATTTTCTAAGAGAAATCTAATATAATAAATATTGGTGTCATGCATATAAAAACTCTTTTAAGAAATTGATGAACAAATAACTTATCTTTTAATGTTTGGAATCCCTTAGCCCAATGCGACTCATAATGCAATATTATATGTAGAATCAATATTTGTTTTCACACTACTACAACCAATATTTTCCAGGTAAGAGATGAAGTAATCCTGCTTTGAGCTCTCCACGGGCTTGACTTTCATTCAAAAAAATTGTACATACAAGTATTCAAAAACATTGATTCCTCTCGCATGGCCTCATTCTACATGCATTTGGCTAGTAGTTTTCATTACCCATAGGCTTTTTTTTTTTTTATCTGAATAGGTCTACTTCTATATTAGTACAAACAAATAATACAATGAGGTCATGGCCTCTTGAAAGCAAGCCTAGAGAACCGGCATGATTGCAGACATAACTTATCAGTGCTCAATGATAAACCAGCTGAGTGTTGCACTGGAAAACAACAGAGAGCCTGGCCATGACTGAAACAAAAAATCAAAAAGAAACCCCAATGTTTTACATGGAACTGTTATTGGAACAGGGGGTTTATTACAACAGTTGTTGGAAGAACCTGGAAATAACTAAAGAGCCGAGAAACACTATTTAAAACCTAGGACTAAAAACCAACATCAACAGCAGCGGAATCAGCGGACAGGGCAAGATACCGAGGGCCGGCAGGGTGCCTCCTTCGCGATGGAGATTGGTTGTTGGAACGGAAGCGCTTATCGCAACTGTACGGTAGGTGATAAGTAAGAAACCATGAGTGCACAAAATTTCTAGAAAACCAAAGAGCACCAACCTGATTAATCACCATGGGAGGGATCCCGCTATTCTTCGACTATGCGGCAACCAAATTGGTAGTCTTCTTCGTCCTCAGAGGGGTGGCCCTATCTGCAAGTCAAAACGCTCGAGCTTGCCTGATCTTGTGGGATTTCGAAAGCCATACTTTTTCCAGAGCCGAAAGCTTTGCTCAGCTCATAGTTCATCTGGACTGTGCCAAGTCTAGCATCTGCCATCTTATCCATCGTCGCCTCAAGTGAGCCAGCCGCCTCACCAGTAATGATTTCCTGGAGCTTGATGGTGACAGAGGCCATGAAGGAAAGATTTCCATGATTGCAGGGAAATTGAAACTGGGTAGAGTTAGAGTTGAGGGTGCTCGCTGCAACATTGTGTCGACCTCTGCCTCTGCCCCATCTACTTCTGGTTGCTGGATAACAATCCATACTAAAATCCGAGCAGAAGGTAGAAGAATCCGTGGTGGAGGCAGATACCTGTCGGACTGATCGCCCCCTGGAGCCATCCCTCCTACTGCTCATCTGCTAACGAAGCTTCGGCATCTCCAATAGACCAGGTTGATTCAGGCTGCTAGAGCGCAGGCTTGAGCGACTAAGGAGGTGGGAAAGGTTAAGCACAGGCTTGGCCTTAGAAACCAGAGGACATAATTGATGAGCGGATACTAAGAGGCTAGATGAAACGCAGATGAGTCTGGGAGAGATCTGAAGGTGCATACAACTATTCACCCAACGAGCCAGGAGCCAGAGCATCCCGTGAATGGTATGAGGCTAGTCTTCTATTGCAACAAAGGAAAGAAAGGAGCACATAAAGGAAATGTGAATGTCGTCAATTGAGGGAGACATGTTAAATTGATGAGTCGAAGGAGAGGGAGAGTTGGGTTGCGTTAATGCGGCATTACTCCTGTGCGCAGGGGAATTAATGGTAGGTGTTGTGGTAGATGCAGTGATGGCTGAGAAGATCCACGTGCCCCTCCAAACAACTGTCCACACACTCTTCCCGGTACTTTGATCAGACACCCGAATCCGGGACATTACCCATATGCTTAAAATAAGTAGAATTAAGAAATAGAATAGCCTTTATAAACCGTAAAGGAACTGCATAAATCACCCATAAATCACTTCATGACTCATGTTTCTGATTCATAAACTATCGTGGATATTCCACTTGGAATTTCGTTACAAAAGATCTAATAATATTATATTAAAACTCTGGAAATTCTACACTATTACAGTTTAATAAACTTTAAGATCTATGGATCTAACTGTAATTAGTGAATGAATGCAAATGCAAATTATGAAGAAAAAAAGAGAGTAGAAAAATAAGCACACATAGACACAAGACACAAGATATTCTCTCTGGGAAAGCCTTTCAGGAGAAAACCAAGCTGGAAGGTGAGGTTGCTTCTCTTTTTTCGTTATCTAGAAATATTGCTACAAGTTAAAATAAATATTGCCTATGGGCAGTTACACTGCAAAAATCCTCTCTATATGCTCTACCTCCTATCTCTCTTGTCTATCTTTGTTCAACTATGGAACAAAATTCTCTCGCAAGAATCGAATGCCTCTTCTTCCCAGTGGTGTGGCTATAAAACAACCCGATAGCCCAGTAGTGTTTAATTTTGACTACATCAACTCTTAAATAGAGTTACATTATAAATTATTTTGCATCATAATCATGTGGTTAACCTGTTTTCCATGACTAATGGGGGATGCCATGACATCCTCTCGAAATATAGGTGTGAAAATAGGAAGGTCAAATTCCGAGTGCCATACCTTTTGCATGTAGAGTTTCATTGACACACTTCTTACACCGTCAGAAAGGTATCTATGTGTAGAGTAGAATGAAAATGTGTTTCACCAAAGAATCAAATATTTAACCCCAAAAAACATCATTTTTTTCCTCAAAATGCTCCTAGAAGGTTTCAGACCCTATTTCGCCAAACTAGGTTTCACTAGTAAAAATGGTCTCGTGAGTTGATTCCTCCACTTTTTCCACTCCAAATGGATAGAGATGGATGAAAACCAATATAATGATATAATTTGGATGAGTTTACTAAATGGTAAAATCTCTCCGTAAATCATCCACAATCACTCCATAGATTATGTTTTTCTAATTTCTAAAATCAGTCAATGTATTCCTTGAATCTCTCATGCTTTTCAAGGTATATTTTATTTTTCGTTATGGATAAAATATCACCTATCCATAGATTTCCTAAACTTGTGACTCATTAGTTCTAAAACTTATTAAATATATCGACCCGGAAAATGCAATTTATTTACATAAAAATTCTTTCGAAAAATTAAGACCCCATTTTTAAGTTTTTTTTCACAATGAAGATTTAATGGTTTGGAAGCTCTAATACTCCTACATCAATAATCCTCAATGAAATCCTTTTCAAATATTGAGTTCCTCTCTTCCCCCCTTCATTCTCATAGTCATATTTGTTTCACGAATGTTAAAATTATTTTTATAATGACTCCTTCAACAAATAATTTCCTAAATTTCATCCACGTATTTAATTATATATATTGAACTGAATTAGTAATATCATGTAATATGTAATACAAGAATTTTACGAGAGATTTTATCGTACCTTACACCAGAAATATTATAATTTTTGGGCATATGGTATTGATAAACCGTGTTATTAGCCCCTGTTATTGTAAGAAAGCCTATCTAGAAGTTAACAATATCCATGATAATGTGGGGAATATCTATGGTTAAGAATGTTTATTTTAATGTAACGCCCCTCCCTTGTGGTAAAACTATTCCAAACCTAAGCTAAGGAAATCTAGGTCTGATGTGTAATATGAAAAACAAATACATTATTAAATAAATTGATAAAACATCCATAAAAGTGGGACACCACTATTAGAAACCATATCATTAAAGAGGGTATTAAATACCCATTGCATAGATCAATTGGAGGCAGATGATCCATGGAAAGGACCTCGGCTTGGGGGGAATCAGTGGTGATTCATTGTTGAGTGGTGGTGCTTCATTTTCCAAGTGGTGTTCTTCTTCTATCCTAGTTGGATACAATTTCATGTGATGTATTGTATGTGGTTTCGTACCTTTATTTTTACTTCTTACTTTTGAAGTTGTTAAATCATGTGCTGGAATTGTGGTAATTAGCTATTAATACTTGTGCCAAGGAGCTAGATTACTCATGATCTAATCTACATGTGGCCATTATATATGAGTAGAGCTATTTTGTGTTAAGTATTTTATGATATAATTTTATATGGATGCATGTGACAACTATTGTACATTAATGAGTTCTGAGTGAAATTCAGTAGAGGAACATAATATGTGAGTTGATTTAATAACTGATATGTTGTCACTTCTTTAACCGTAGGAGATATCTCTAGTTTAACCTTGCAAATAGTTATGCATGAAACATTGTGCATGAAGAACAATTATGGAATAATGTTTCTAACATGGATATAATAAGAATTGAATTCAATAAGGCTAGTATCTAAATTGGCGTGTTGTATAAAAAAGATTTTTCTATCCCTTTTTGAGTATGCATGTAGAACTATGATCATGATAAGTTCAATGTAATGCTTCATTAATGCTTGTGTGGGGTTTTCAAATGATTGTGTTGGGTTGTCAAAGAGATATAATAAAGGCAGGTTACAATTCATTATTTTTTGCCAATGGTGAATTTTTCTTACTCGTTGATCTAACATACAAGTCTTATAGATGAACCTAAAAGTCCAAATCATGGATCCACTTATGTTATGTTCAATTGATAAGGCTATGAGTGTTTTTGTATGAATAATAGTGTTTATATAATGAAAGACTAAAAATATTGTTGACCACAATTGAATCTCAATAGTAAACGAAGAAACATTTACCAGAATAGGGATCTTAGTAGCTAATTCTCAGGGTAGGCTTAGGAGGTATGTTACAAATGGTATCAAAGCCTAGGATCAAACACTGAAGCCTATGGACCAATCCACCTCCATACTGTAATCCATGGTATGTAAACGTTAAAGTGATTCTCACAACTAAAGGAAATTTTGATTTAAGATTAACAACAATAATATTTTAATGAGTGAAAACTCCTAAATTGTTGGTTATCTGCCAGATGTCTAATTACATAAAAGGAATTTTAAAAACAAAAATAGCCCTAGGATCACTAAATAGTGGATGTCTTACTGAATCTCAAATTTCCTAATATGAAGAATAGCCGCTCGCATGGAGTAGATTGTAGAAGCAATAACATAGGTAAATGTTATTCCACTCAATATAAAATATTATTATATTAAATCATTTAAGGTTGTTTGTTGAAAAATTAGTGTTTTCTATGCAATATAAATGGAACGTATGCTCAGTTCTTTATTGCACGCACCATGTAGAATAATTATGTATATCCACACTTAGTTACTTTTCATAGTGTGAATACTCGAGAGAGGATAATATTTATATCATTAATTATTTTCATAAAGAATTAGTTAAAGTAGTGTATGTGAGGACTCTTATGCAAGTATCATAATTACTTATTACAACTTCATAGAATAACGAAGGCCTAAGAGTTAATTTATGTAATAGCTCTCAATGGGTCATCGCTTATGTGGTTGTTGCACCTTAAATTTGAAATAATGGATTAGTTGTTACCCTCATAAAAATGTTATGGAAATTAGTGGCTTGGTTTCTATGTCATGGTGGAGGATGTTCAAAGTATCCCATCTGTTCAATGCCTATGTCATGGGGGAGGATGCTCAAAGTATCCCATCTGTTCAATGCCCGTGTAAATTCTTCTTATGTATGTTGAGCTTGAAATCGAAGGGGAATTAAAACTAAAAATGTTGCTGCCAGAGATAACATAGTTACATGCATGAGAACTTTATATGCCATTAAGAACTGAAAGCTTAGCTGGATTGATTATATTCTTAGAACATGGAAATCGTGCCATTCGTGGGAAGAGATTCTATTGGAGTTGTAAATCGAGGCATGGGGATGAGTCTTCTGTACATGTTATGAAAACTACCAAACATTAGCTATTATCTTATGCTCGAGAAAAATCTTGTTAATGAAAGTAATTAATCATATGTAAAATTGCAGTGTGAATTTTTGTATGAAGACAAGAGAGTTATCATATTATTGCTTCTCCCTTATAAACTTGGTGCTAGATGAATGGGTCGTTATCCTTGGGTAAGGATTTTAATTCCAATGCATTGCTTGAAAAAGTAGCGTTTCTCTGTTCGATTACGATAATATTGGATGAATGATGATTCATGTTTTCTAAAGAAGAGGGTGGAGAAAATCACGTGGGGAATGTTGTTTCTTTTTCTTAGTGTTTCCTTTCAGGTTCGAGATCGCTGATCGAGTTGGCCATAAATGCAATGAGGGGATAATGGCTATCCTCATAGCAACAACTGTAACAGCCTAGAAATGAAAACATGTAATTAATTAGATTAATCATGCGATTCATAGTCAACATGCAATTTATTAACTAATTAAAATATGGGTGAAGAGAGAGACAACTTTCCTGTGGAATGCTAGTTGAATTTTGCTACCTGCAACAAATTCTTGGGGATGACTCTCCACCCAACTGTAGGTTCAGTTGCACAAAATCTTGCTACCACTGGCCACCCTCGAGCACTCAATCAATGTACTACTGCCAGGGTATCCTTTGTCTCACAACACTATTCTCCCAAGAGAATGGATGGTGTGATCATGGAATGATGGAATGCCTCTCATCTTCCTCCCCATCTATTAAATATAGCAAACAATGGAAGGGGAACCACATGCACACACTCCATGTGTCAACATGCAACTTTAATTCTTTCTTGTTTTATTCTTTTGTTTTTATTTTTTGATAGCTTTACTGATTTTTATTGCTTTCTTGTTTTATTTCTTATTTATATTTATTTAGATCATGTAATTAAATTATTTTATTATTATTTGTATTTATTTACTATTACTATTTTCTTACTTATTCTTTATTATTTATATTTATTATATTATATTATTTTTTATTTTTTATTACATATTCTTTTTATTATTCATTATTTATTATTAAGGGACATTACATTTATTTTATTATTTTTTACTTCATGTAAATGTCCCGGCACCCTGTACTAAACTAGTATAACCAGCAGGCATTGAAAGTTTCACAACACTTGGGAAATCCCAAGGAATATTTGTCCTTTTTCCCAGTTTCAGAATCAGGCATAAGCCTCCCGCTTTCAGAATCAGGAATAAGCCTCCTTGGTCTGTATCCTAGTCCAAGGCTGGCCCCAAAGCTCGTGCCTGACTCAGACCTCATCTACCCCCAAGGCCCCAAGGCAGGCATCTGGTATAGTGCTCTATGTCACCGAGCATCTCGCAAGGTTGGCCCACTCCCTCCACATCTCACTAAGGTGCACAACCCGAGGCATCGAAGTCCTTAGACCCCTACTAGACTTCAGCATCCTAATACAATACTAGTCACCTAGCCTAGAACATCAGGCACTTGACCTCTTCAAGATGGTCCCATAGCCTTTCAAGAGCTATCCACCAAGAGCTACATAAGACAAATGAACCACTGGAATATGTAGTGTTGATTGAGTTTGTCCCCAACCCATATGGTATTACTTATTCTCCCTCGTGCATATGGGCTCACATGAGATCATCAAATAAACCAGCCCTCTCGACCCATTTATGGAGTCCTGTCAATCATCACACCTCAACATGCAACCAATGCATTAGCTATACCATCATAGTATCATAGAAAATAATCCACATGCCAAGTCTTGCATGGCATCATGTAACATTCATCAATGTTAATCGCAACATTATGAATAATAACAAACTGCATGCTCATGCATGTCATATATTTGTAGGCAACTATCACATGTTTCACTTCATGAAATACCATCATAAACAATAACATCAACATATTTACATCAAAGACATATCATGACTTCACATAATAAATGAACCACATGTTAATAAACCTCATATTATAGCATCATAATTCCAATGCCATGTTATGCATATCATATCCATCATGAATATTCAACATTAAATACCTATCATCAAGTAGTAAATGAATATGTCAATATACCTCGACATAACATCATAATGCATATGCATATCATAATCATCATTATTATACATCATCACTATTGTAACAACTATATAAATATGAACCACATGTGCATGATTACCCTCATACCATGATATCATGAAACATCAGCAATATGTGAACCATCAAATATGGAATAATACACTATAAGCATTCTTATCATGATTCATTAGAAAAATCAATTCGATTTGCTCGTATAAACATTGAATACCAACTATGAACTAAGATTATTCAACATCCATCTAGGATATATGTTATCTCGAATGTTTGCAGGAATCCAATGAGATGGTAGCAATAGAATTCTTGCAGAACTTGCAAGAAGATCACTCCACAGTGAGGGGGAAACGTATAGAGGTCAGTGATGACATAATTGCAGAAGTCTCGAGACTACCAGCCGCCAAACCTGTATGGACATTAAAGAAGGAAAGACTGGAGAAAATCATAGAAACCTTCCAGGATGAAGGCCAGAACCTGACAATTGGAGGAAAAGGAGTTCTACCTGCAGCATTAGGAGAGCCATGGGTAGAAATGGAAAGGATTATTCAGAACTACATCGCCTGTGAAGGTGGGAAAGACATGGTAAGACCACGACACCTTAAACTTTTAGCCGTATTAAAGCAGAAATGCTCTGTAAATTTACCTGCATTTTTAATTTTTTTACTTCATGATGTCGCATGAAGTATGAAAATGGCACAGCATGTAGAATCAGTCGTCAGTCACTAGGGATTGATATGATTAATAGTTAGCCATAGCCTTGCCCAGTAGCAGAGCATATAGGAAGAGCTAACTTCCTTAATAAACGGGGGACTAACCAAGCCATCCCCAAAATGTAAGCATGCCACCAGTACACTAGAAAAGCATGCCACTAGTACACCAGAAAAGCATGTTACCAGTACGCCAGATCATCCATTAAAATGAAGAAAATTAGTTAGATTTGCATGAATTAAAGGAAGGATGGAGAATTCCCAAGGGGACACCAGCTAACCAGTAGAGGTAGATGATTCTAGGGATGAGCAACCCCCGCAATTAGAAGGAGAAGAAAATGAGGAAGGCACACAAGGAAATGAGAAAGGAGAAAGGGAGGAAGAAACCAAGCAACCTGAGCAGGAGAAGGAAATAGAGCAGCGTGAAGGCAGCCCATTGCAAAATCCATTGAGAGAAGATGAATTGGCCAACATCTTGGCCAATATGGGCGAATATGGTCAACCTCTTAGCCCACCAGACCTCCATGCTGAAGAAGAACCAGAAGAACACTCTGCTTAGGATAAAAATGCACCCAAAGAACTACATGATGAGCAGGTAGAAAATGAGAGTCAACCTGTTCATGATGAAAGTATGTCAGGAGAGAGAAGTTATACAGAGGAGGAACAATCTGTTCCTTGCGATACTACACCGGAAGAAGTTTTGGAAGAAGAGGAGGCGGAAAAAGAAGTCACCCAGGAAGTAATAGAACCAGCCAGGGTTCTTGCCTCTGAGCAACCTGAAAAAACATTGAAGGAACACCCCAAGAGGAAAACCAGGTAAGAAATCAAGATAACAGTCCAAACTGGACTAGACATTTTGTTGTTCCTTCTAAGGAAATTGAGGAAATTAACAAAATACAGAAAGAACAACAAAGACTGCTGAATATAATAGTTCAACTTCGACAACAGATCAATATTCTGAAAGCAAGAAAAAGGGTAAAAAGGACCTCAGGGGGAAGACATGCACCCATTATAGCAAAACCTCT